>JAGFPH010001486.1:85543-127849 GCA_018207615.1 Philaenus spumarius | reverse complement strand
AAACCCTAATATCTCCAGGCTTTTTTTTCATTTTTTGGAATTTTTAATTTTTAAGGGTAATTTACCCCTAAAAACCAATAAAAAACGACAAAAATGAAAAAAAAGCCTGGAGATATTAGGGTTTAGTACCTACATACCAAATTTCATGAAAATCGGACCAATAGTGTCCCCTCTGGTCGTGTATACATACTGACACACTGACAGACAGACACCACGTTAAAAACACTTTTTTGGGTTCAGGGAGCACCAAAACAAAAAATTCCACTAAAAATATTTTTGGGTTCAGGGAGCACCAACACAGATAATTGCACTAAACAATTTTTTGGGGTTCTGGGAGCACCAAAACAGATAATTCAACTGAAAATTCAAATTCGAACGTTTTTACGAAAACAATACTTTCTCCATATACTACGTATAGGGTGGAGAAAGTAAAAGCGATTGAGGTCACACACATATCACGTGAAATAAATAACGCTGTTTATTGGTTGGAAAACTGACCAATTGCAAGGGTCTAAAAAACCCCTTCCAACTTCAGAAATATTTGTCCGATTTTTGATTGGATGAAAGATTTGGATAGGGGAAATTGTGATGAATCCATCGATACATAGATTTAACTAAGACAACCTACTGGGCGGGTTTTAGAGATTGACGAAAGTTGAGTAATTTCGTTATGTTTTGTATGAATTTTCGGGCCCCGATTGATTTGTAGAAAACTAATAAACTGCAACGATGATTACGTATGTAAATATACGTTTTAGAAAGAAATTGTAAATACAAAAAATAAAGTTTGAAACGTTACCTTTCCAATGGTGTTTGTCTTTTTGAAATTGGAAAATTTTTAGTGGGTCAAATATTCAATACAATCACGCGTTACAAATGTGTTGTCATGATCGCACGTTTCGTGCGATCTGCCGGTTCTAGGGTTAAGATGATTTTATTCTTAAAAATCAACAATCTAATTTTTAAATCTTATAAGAATTTTGTTTAAAAAAATTAAACTTATGTTTATATATGATGAAAACATAAAACATTTGCCATTTTTAATATTGAATGTACTATATACGGTACTTGAAAATAAATATAAAGACTGAACAATCACAGTCTGGTAATCTGAAATGAAAACTGAATTCATACTAAGTGAATTAATTAATAACCTGTAATATTACTAGAGTTTCATTTAAAAATCGCTTTTCTGGATACTGTAAGGATGTAGCAAAATAAAAAAACATAAATTTAATACTCCTCAAAACAAATAAAATGTAAAATAATACAACTAAGATTGCGCTTTTCGCTCAGCTTAAATAATTAATGTTGTGATCAAATAATTAATTGTTAAGTTTTTATTTTGATCCCATTCTTTTAAAACGAGATTCTTTCGTTATTAGCTTTGTCATGAACCTTCTGAGGTTTATAATCAAAGTTATTAGTCACCCATGAATTTTGTTGTTTTGCTAGTGACACCTTGCTAGTTCGTAATATATAATGTGCCAACGAGTCAAGACACAACACACTAGATAGTTTGATATTTATTTATGATGGAAATTTATGGAGAAACTGGTAACCGAATATACCCAAATGACTATTATATTATATACGTCGTGCAAATCAGTCTTGACCACTTGTTTTTCTCTAAGTTATGCATTCAATTTTATGAAGTGAAAATAAAAACTGCACTTAAACTACACCAAACGTATAAAATAAAACACTAAGATGTTTCTGTAACATTAATGTCAGTATTATTAATATTTAACGTTTGGTGTATTTCGGCTTTTGATTTAAAGTACCTAGTTAAATTTTTGTGGCTAGAAGCTTTGATTTTTAGCAGTACGATATCAATCAGCTGATTTAGTATTCACTTCACTCAATTTACACTTGTACCCGGTTGGAAGTTCACCGATCACCGGTTTCAGTTCGAGTTTCGAGTCGTGGCATAGTTTTGATTTCATATTGTTGATTTTTTTGTGAAAATGGAATCTTTTTATAGTATTCCTTTCTTAGTTTTAGAGGTTCCAAATTTGAAAATAAAACGTCCATCATGGTTCCAACAACCTTCGGCTATGGTTATGTTTGCGTTGGTTTTACTTTCCTATTTTCTTGTTACAGGAGGTTAGATAATTTCTTTATTTTCCATTCATAACCTAACATTTTAAAATAACCTAACATTTTAAAATACCCTTAGTTTATTTAATTAAGTTACAAGTGAAAAATATCCCTTGCTGAGGAAGTGTGTAAGCGGAAAAAATATATATATAAAAAAATCTTAGTTTATTATTTTTCAAACTAATCTTAGATTAGTAAATTGAGTAAACAAGTACCCTATACAAAACCTCCATGACTAATTTACTTTGAAATTGTTGGCCAATTAGTCTCCTTATGAGATTAATCTCCCCTTTTCACTGATGAATAATATAGTCTATGACTTTTTGTTAGTATAGAGGTAGAACAATAAATCTATTGTTACAGATCAATAGCTAGAAATGATTTAACTCTGTTGTTTTTATTTTAAAACATGTACGGTAGCCTATCTCAATAAAATTCTTTCTACTGATAATACATTTTCAGCTAGTGAATGTATCAAGCAAATTTGGTTCTAGTGCATGACGTGGTGACCGCAGGTTTATATATAATTTCACTTTTTTCTTTGTATGTAATGAAATTTTGAGACTTTACTGATCCCGGGAAATCAATTATAAACAATCTAAAACAAATACAACATAATAAACTACTAAACCAAAGTCGCTTATAGGATTTACCACAGAGAATCTTCAGCCATTTTAATACACAATCTAACAGGGTTGCCAAATTTGTTAGGACTAAATAAATAAGTGCCACCTTATAATATAGGCGCCCTGAAGTTAGCCCTACGATAGCCCTACCGCTACAAACCTTTCAAAAAACATGTATCCTGTCGTTATGTTTTCCTATATTTAATAAAATATTAGTATAAAGTAATGTTTAATATGTATGAATACAATATTTTTAAAGATTAATGACTGCATGTGTAAAACTTCAATAATTAGCATTTAATATGTGTCACAAGTCGGAAATCTCGTGAAATTAAATATTTTCTTTAAGCTGTTGTATTGAACAAAATAATTACTCAATATTAACCAAACTTGGTAAACATATAATATAGGTAAGTATATTAATTATACACATTTTTAAAGAAATTCATCGAATGCTGCTTTGAGAAAATTAGCCTTATATATATGCTTAAAAAGTCGGAAATCTCGCGTAATAAAATACATTTTTAAAAGACTTGTATTGAACAAAATAATTGGTCAATGTTAACCCTTTGACGGCCATGAGCCGATATATCGGCTTACAAAAATACTTCTGAAAACGGCCACGAGCCGAAATATTGGCTCAACAAATACAACGCTAAAACGGCCGCGAGCCGATATATCGGCTTGTTATTCTTTTAGTGATTACACACTTATTTTTTTTACTATTTTAATTAAATTTTGTTTGTAGTCAAAAGGAAAGAATCAAATTGCTTGTTACTACTAATCAAATCGAGATTAAGCTTTTTTATTTTCATCTAAATGTGTTGTTTATTCAAGAAATCGAGTAGGCCTTATTTGACAGCTGGGAGTAGTAGAACAATATCTACATTCAGTTGTTCGCTGTTTACGTCCGTGCAAGTATTTATAAGGTTATATTTTTGTGTTTATAGTGTTTTAGTATTTGTATTTGTTTAATTATAGTTTTAGAACCAATATCATTGCCTACATTCACTTGTTCATTGTTTACGTCTGTGCAAGTATTTATAGGGTTATATTTTTTGTGTGTTTAGTGACTTAGTATTTGTTTTTGTAGTTTTTTATAGTTTAGTGTTTGTTTTATTCAGTATGAGTAAAAAACGGCGTTGTGTTTCACCAATTAGTGAAGATACATTGATTAGAGAAGTTCAAGAAACAAATGCAAATTTTACTGATGAAGTGAATAAGCTAGGCCCAAATTACGCCCACAAACATTTTTTGTTTATATAGACCAGACAAAGTATTTATTAAGATATTCTCTTGAAATTTTCAGTATTTGAACAGAATAAATCAATGTATTAGAAAACAACTATTTAAACTCTATAATATTTTTTTTAGTTTTACCTATTTGACTCTAAAGTAAAAAAAAAAAAATAATAATAATAATAAAATTTATTAATCCCCAAAAAATTTGTAAATTTTATTTTTTTATTTTTTATTTTTAATTAGATCTATAGTCCATAATCTTACAAGTAAAATAAAGTTAAAAGTACAACTGAAGTAGTATTTTTAGATCCAGTTACACTAATTTTTATAACAACTTGACAAAACGCCCATTTTCATCTGGCCTTTTTGGCTTACAAGTGCTGTTTAATCACTAGCTCTTTTAGGAAAGAATGTTATTTTTTTGCCTGGCCTTAAAAGGGTTAATCAAACTCCGTAAAAATATACTATAGGTAAGTGTATTAATTATATAAATTTTGAAAGAAATTCATCGAATGCTGCTTTGAGAAAATTAGAATCTACTTATATAAAGCTAGACGGTAACACTGATTCATTGACATTAATTATTATGCACTTCCCGTAATCGGACCCCCCTCAACCTTATACTTGAATTAAAGCTCTCGACGAGAAACTTTTGGGAAAATTACCAGAAGTTAACATTTTTTTATTTTGCAAGCACCTTTTGGGCGGGAAAGATTTTTTAGATTTTAAAAATGTTTTAATTTTTTCACTTTGAGCGCGTTTTGTAAGAAAACGGTAAGAGATAGCAAAAAATGTTAAATACAAAAGTTGTAGAAAATTTAATTTCAGACTAACGATTTTTCATCAGATTTAAGATCCAATCATCCATTTAGCCACTATTCATCTGAGAAGGGAAGCTCCACAAACGTACTTAAAGCTAGCCGTTTTCACTGATTCACTGACATTAATTATTAGGCACTTCCCGTAATCGTACCCCCCTCGACCTCATACTTGAATTAAAGCTCTCGACGAGAAACTTTTGGGAAAATTACCAGAAGTTAAAATTTTTTAATTTTGGAAGCACCTTTTGGGCGGGAAAGATTTTTTCGATTTTTTCAATTTCATCATTTTCCCACTTTGAGCGCATTTAGTAAGAAAACGGTAAGAGATAGCAAAAAATGTTAAATATAAAAGTTGTAGAAAATTGAATTTTAAAGAAGAGATTTTCCGTCTGATTCAAGATCCAATCATCCATTTAGCCACTATTCATCCGAGAAGGGAGGCTCCGCCCAAAGTCCTTAAAGCTAGACGATTTCACTGATTCACTGACATTAATTATTAGGCACTTTCCGTAATCGGACCCCCCTCAACCTTATACTTGAATTAAATCTCTCGACGAGAAACTTTTGGGAAAATTACCAGAAGTTAACATTTTTTTATTTTGCAAGCGCCTTTTGGGCGGGAAAGATTTTTTAGATTTTAAAAATGTTTTTGTTTTTTCACTTTGAGCGCGTTTTGTAAGAAAACGGTAAGAGATAGCAAAAAATGTTAAATACAAAAGTTGTAGAAAATTTAATTTCAGACTAACGATTTTCCATCAGATTTAAGATCCAATCATCCATTTAGCCACTATTCATCCGAGAAGGGAAGCTCCACAAACGTACTTAAAGCTAACCGTTTTCACTGATTCACTGACATTAATTATTAGGCACTTCCCGTAATCGCACCCCCCTCGACCTCATACTTGAATTAAAGCTCTCGACGAGAAACTTTTGGGAAAATTACCAGAAGTTAACATTTTTTAATTTTGGAAGCACTTTTTGAGCGGGAAATATTTTTCGAAGTTTTTCAATTTCTTCATTTTCCCACTTTGAGCGCATTTAGTAAGAAAACGGCAAGAGATAGCAAAAACTGTTACATACAAAAGTTGTAGAAAATTAAATTTCAAAGAAGAGATTTTCCGTCAGATTCAAGATACAATCATTCGTTTAGCCGCTACTAACCCGAGAATGAGTTCCGGCAAACAATCCTTCAAATGTCCTATGTTAATCTTATGGAAATAATGTTTAATGATTTGAGTCAGGTGCCAAATAAAACAGCTGATTTGTGCTCGGTCACCTATGTACAAACGAGCCAAAGATTAACGAGATTCTTTAGCGAATTTTCCAACTGCGAGCGAAGCGAAGCAGCCATCTGAGGCCGAAGGCCGAGGCGGGGTTGGGACGCGAAGCGTCCAGGGGCGGAGCCCCTAGTTATATATATGCGTAAAAAGTCGGAAATCCCACGAAATAAAAGACATTTTTAAAGGACTTGTATTGAACAAAATAATTGGTCAATGTTAACCAAACTCCGTAAACATATACTATAGGTAAGTGTATTAATTATTTAAATTTTTAAAGAAATTCGTCGAATGCTGCTTTGAGAAAATTAGCCTTATATATATGTTAAAAAAGTCGGAAATCTCGCGAAATAAAATACATTTTTAAAAGACTAGTATTGAACAAAATAATTGGTCAATTGTTAACCAAACTCCGTAAACATACAATATAGGTAAGTGTAATAACTATAAATTTTTTAAAAGAAATTCGTCGAATGCTGCTTTGAGAAAATTAGCCTTGTATTTATGCTTCAAAAGTCGGAAATCTCGCGAAATACAATACATTTTTAATTGGTCAATGTTAACCAAACTCCGTAATCATATACTATAGGTAAGTGTATTAATTATACACTTTGGTTTGGTTAACATTGACCAATTATTTTGTTCAATACAAGTCTTTTAAAAATGTATTGTATTTCGCGAGATTTCCGACTTTTTAAGCATATACAAGACTAATTTTCTCAAAGCAGCATTCAACGAATTTCTTAAAAAATGTGTATAATTAGTACACTTACCTATATTATATGTTTACGGACTTTGGTTAACATTGATCAATTATTTTGTTCAATACAAGGCTTTAAAAAATGTATTGTATTTCACACGATTTCCGACTTTTGAAGCATATACAAGGCTAACTTTCTCAAAGCAGCATTCGACGAATTTCTTTAAAAATTTATATAATTAATAAACTTACCTATATTATATGTTTACGGAGTTTGGTTAACATTGACTAATTATTTTGTTCAATACAAGTCTTTAAAAAATGTATTGTATTTCATGCGAATCCCGACTTTTGAAGCATATACAAGGCGGCGTAACTTTACTATTCTACTCTAGCCTAATATTTTTGCAGACAACGACGTTGTTTTACATTCTACTGTTAAATGTTGAATACAAGTAAACATACTGTGACTAAATTGGTTAGGTTAGAACCTTTTAGGGATTTTTTATTATTATTTTTCCATTTCTGTTAGTTCTAGGTTAGCCTAGAGTCGAATAGTAAAGTTGCGCCTACAAGGCTTATTTTCTCAAAGCAGCATTTGACGAATTTCTTTAAAAATTTATATAATTAATACACTTACCTATATTATATGTTTACGGAGTTTGGTTAACATTGTCCAATTATTTTGTTCAATACAAGTCTTTAAAAAATGCATTGCATTTGACGCGATTTCCGACTTTTGAAGCATATACAAGGCTAATTTTCTCAAAGCAGCATTCGACGAATTTCTTTAAAAATGTATATAATTAATACACTTACCTATAGTATATGTTTACGGAGTTTGGTTAACATTGACCAATTATTTTGTTCAATACAAGTCTTTAAAAAATGTATTGTATTTCACACGATTTGCGACTTTTGAAGCGTATGCAAGGCTAATTTTCTTAAAGAAGCATTCAACGAATTTCTTTAAAAAAAATATATATAATACATACAATGACGTAAAGTATGTGTTTACCAAGTTTGGTTAATATTAAGCAATTATTTTGTTCTGTACATGTGTTTAAAAAATGTATTTATTTTGCTTGTTTGTATATGACCGATGTTTTTAGAAATGTTTTACGTTACGGCGTAGGGCTAAGTTATATTCGCTTATAATATACGGTAGGCTATATGATTAGAAATTAAAAATTTTTTTAGCAAACTAAGAAGTGTTACAAATTTTTATACGTTTTCATGGGCTAGGCCTACTAGAAATATACTGAGACTAGAGATTGTAAGTTAGAACTTCAGGCTATTTATATATATAATTTATGTTTAGAAATTAAAAACCTTTTTTAGTAAACTATGAAATGTTACAAACTTAGTTTACATAGGCCTAGGCTACTAGAAACATACTGAGACTAGAGACTAAGTTCCTAGAATTTCAGGCTATTTTTTTATGTAGGCCTACATAGGCCTATAAGTAATATGTTCATGTGGTAACTTTGTGTCAAATCAACTCTATCCCGTTCATTATTTCAGCATTCAGTGTTATTTCTTACAGTTTATTGCTATTGTTTTTAAAGTAGGCTAAATGTCTTGTGAAATTATTTAGCAAATTCATTAGTCAAGTTATTGTTTATATTTTGTGTTGTATTTTAAGTGATTTGATTCTCTTATTTAGTGTTAATTCAAATAAATATCAAACATGAATAAAGTTAACCTCTAAATTTTTGAGTTTTATTCCTCTCGTATTTTCTATAATATTTTCTTTTGGATATTTTTGGTGTTTTTACAGTTAGTTTAACATCTTATTTCATAATATATGATATTTTTTTGAAAAACCTCTGGTCAACACGTCTCCATTTTTACCAATTATTTTTTGTATCATTGACTTTTAATCGTAGTCCTATCGTGATAGGTTTTCTGTATAAGTTTTAATAAATTGTATTGTATTGTTGCCATAATTGATTATTTGATAGGCCTATGGAGTTACTTTAGGCTACTGTAATGAGGTATGGTTGTTGGAGTTTCATTTCTTAACACAAATAATAGAATATTTTCTGCATTTTTCAGTAGCATAGTTTAACCATATTTGAAACTGTAAAATTATTTTTGTAGGATTTTGATAATAGTGTGATTTATCTAAGTTAAGTCCAAAACAATTCAAGGTAGCCAATAGGGCCCCTAGTAGAGTAAGAAATACAATACAAATTTTTAAAGGAGTAGCCTACATTTTACTTTTTCTTTGGAAAAAATTTAGGCCTACTTTAACTTGTCAATCGATTTCTTCTAAGCGAATTTGAAATAATATGAAGGAACACGTCTAACTGATTGTAAAAACAACAAAAATATTCCCGTGAAATAAAATTTATAGGAATTATGAAGGAAATAAAACTTGAAATTATATAGGTTAGTTTTCGACTTTCCCGTTATATTTCAAGTAATTGTAATAAAATAAATCACTTCACATACACCAAACACGTAAGAAATAAACAAACTAAACAATATTAATCCCAAAAGTACCCTCAAAACTAGAAAATTAAAAAATAATGTAACAAAATGTTAATAACGAAAACTATAACAACATACCATTAAAGAACAATAGAAACTACAATATAACTCTGTAATTAAAATAGAATTTCATCAACTTTGCTAAATCCAACAATAGGTTGTTGTAGGCTACTAAATTATGGAGTGTGTATAAATCGGTGACCTGTGGACTAGTAAACGGGTGACCGCAGCATTGAATCTCATTGTTTCTGTAATAAATTAGCCAAATTTTGTTATTATCACATTATATAATTAGAATTAAAAAAAAACCTAAAAGGTTCTAACCTATAGTATTTAGTCACAGTATGTTTACTTTTTACTTACTCTGGCCGATAACAGTATGATATATTTCGTTATTATCACACTAGGCCTATATATAATTAAAATTACAAAAAAAACCTAGAAGGTTCTAACCTATAGTATTTAGTCATAGTATGTTTACTTAGTTGAGTTGGCTAAACTGTTAGTTTCCACACAAAAAAGAACAAGATAAATCCGGCAACGCTGGGAGAACGCTGAGAAAAACATGTCGGCTCTTTACAATGTAAATTCCCATAAGGAACATTTGATTTGAAAGTTTTTAATATTGTACGTGTTGAAGATGAGTAAATATTGATTTCCCGGCATCAGTGAAGCGTATTAGCTAAATACTATACAGTATTTATAAAGAAAAAAGTTACCGTAAGGTTTGTGTATTTATAGAAGTTTCGATTGACTCGCTAAAGTAAATAAATACCTTTTCTTTACGTAAAATGTGTTCTGACATAATGTTGCATTAAAATTAGGCTTAAGTAAGAATTCTTTTAATATGTGCTCCTATATATTTATATACCAAAATCACATAAAGATGATTACCGGTACCGAGAATGCACTCAATTATTTAGACAAACAAAAGTAGTCCTGTAATAATTATTTCCCTAGTGAAACAAACAAAGATAATGAAATATTCTACAAAAGTACCTGTATGAGCTATAAGAACTAAGTTAACAGACTGATACATACGTAGGCTACACTGCACTTTGCTATATAATAATTATTTAGACCTAATCTGACTTATTGAATTTTTCAGGTATTATTTATGATGTTATTATTGAACCTCCTAGTGTAGGATCTACAACAGACGAACATGGACATTCACGACCAGTAAGTAGCAGTAACTATATTAAAATTATTGGGCTACCAAAAACAAAAGTATTTAAAAACATGGAAAATTAAGCCAACAACTAGACTTATTTGTTTAAACTTAAACCTTCCTTTCAATGATTATTTTTACTGATTACATTCTCTATTTTTCTGAAGAATATAATAACTTTGTTAAATTTATCAATGCACAGTTTTTTACCGCAATTTTGGAATGGTTTGAGATACAACTAAAGTTTAAATATAAAAATAATGTTCAACTTTGAAAGCTGTTTGATTTATATTGGCATTTGCAATGTTTTGGACGGACTTTTATAAAAAAGAATTTTTGTACCTACTAATTTTGTAAAACTTGTGGAACCTGCCAAAGTTACATTTAAAAAATATGTATTGCAATGTCTGGTTAAATTTCTAAGATCTGAACAGTTCAGTTATTACAAAAAATAAAAATACAAAAACTAACCAGGAAAAAGTACAGTAGAACCCCTCTTAACCGGTCTGGTCGGGACCGAGACCCTGGCCGGTTGATCCGAGATTCCCGTAATAGGCTAAATAGATTTTTGTTCAAAAGTAACCTACGTATTTCATAAATAAACAAGCAAGTAATACTTTATTGCAACTCACTTTATTGTATGTACATGCATACATGAACAAACACCAACAAATTAAACATTTTAAACTTACATAAACTTTGAAAACTTAATTTACGTATACTGTACATGTAAAAAAATCATTGTTTTAAAAAATCAGTTATTTTTTCTGTGTTCTTTAACTTTCAAAGATTTTTTTTAAGCCAAGACTCTACATTTTCTTACGTTCATCATGTCTAAAGCCATTAATTCTTTTTGCTGCTCAACATATTACTCAATATGTTAGAGATATATTTTGCTCCCACGAAATTCAGTAAATGTTCCGACAAAGAAAAAGAAACAAAGGATGCCGCTTTGTCAATTGATTCTAAGAAAAAATACAGTTGCCGCGGAAGCAAGAGGGGAATCAAACTCACACTCCCTCTTATTACTGTTATTATTTTTGTTTGGTATTTGATAACAACATAATTAAACAACACTGTTCAAAAACCACATAATTTTGGATTCTCACACTAAAAATGCATTTTTAATATACAGTAGTTAAAAAATTTGAACGATTCTGTCCAAATGGAAGTGAAATAAGTGGTAGAAGTCGGCTTAAACTGCACAGTCAACCATTGCGCACACGATAGGTGTCACCATGGGAACACATGTTTTTCAGAAGAGTGCAGCCACGATAGCTGGGCTACAAAGCTAGTCCGTTGAATTGAGGTTCGTTAAATCAAGTATTTACTGTATTTTAAAAATATTGTTTAGTACAAGTTTGTTTTAAATTGTTACAGGTTGCTTTCATGCCATACAGAGTTAATGGTCAATACATCATGGAAGGTTTAGCCTCTTCATTTCTTTTCACTCTAGGAGGTCTTGGTTTTGTAGTCTTGGACCAAACACACAGTCCGTCTACTCCTAAACTCAACAGAATTCTACTGATTGCAGTCGGTTTCCTGTGTATCGTTGTTTCATTTTTTACTTGCTGGATTTTTATGCGGATGAAGTTACCGTAAGTTTGATTTATTTACTTAATTTGTGCATGCATATCCTAGTTTTTGGATGATTTATATTTCAGCACAGGAAAACAGCTGGAATTTTCAAATAGCTAATACTTGGTGATTCAAAAACGAGTACTGACAGGGCCGAAATATATGCTGAAGTGCCTAGGATGATATTCAACTTAACAATTCGGTTTTATAACATAATCCTTATTATGTATATAACAATGGAATACAAAAACAAAACAGTATTTGAAAGTGTTATGCGTATTAATCCTTAACTAACACCATACGGAGACCAATTAACACCAGGGACACAGATGCGCAATTAAAAACCTGAATATTACTCCTCCCCGTAATTTTGGTTTTTCCTGCGTCCCTCTACCTTCCAGTTGTGGTTTGTCCACATATGCTGCGAAAGTCCCGTCCCGTCTTTGTATCTTATTCAGTGCTCTCTCTATCTATTGGTTTGTTTTACTCGAGTAACATAGTTTTCCGTCTCTGAGACATGTGTTTTATCGTTCCCTCCTTTGAGTTGTGTTTACTGTTGACGTATGCCGTGTAATTGCATACAATTTTGTGCTAAGAATGGACGACTACCTGGCCCGTCCCATGGAAGAACAGCTGTGAATTTAGTATCTGTAAATAAGGAAAGTTTTGAAAACATTCTTTAGGATTTGGTGTACAACGTGTCGTTAGAACCCTCAGAACCTGATCCTTATGATAGTGTTAAGGATCCAGATTATCGAACCATTACTATCGAAAATTTAAAAATAAAAATGTATTATTATGTGACAAACATTTTAATATACACAAAAAATCATTAAATGATGTTTATACTATTAAGATGTATTTATTTATCTCAAAATAACAAAGGTGTCTTTCAGACGTATGGTGTTAGTTAAGCGATTTTCCAGCATGATGTTAGTTAAGAGTTGAAATAGATTAAACAATATTTCATAGCAAGCAAATACAGATCTCATATTTCAATCTCCATCAATAATTTTTTGCACTATAGCAAAACCAATCAAGGGGTTTGTGTGATATATTATAAATTCGTATAATTTGAATTCCTTATCAATCATAATTAACTTTTAAATTGGTTCAGATTAAGCTTCTAAGTAAATGAATATATAATTTTAAATAAAATAAAATAGTGTTGTCAGCTTTCACAATCATTTTATCACAAATCGGTCAATTGAAAAGTTTAGATCAATTCATTGGTTACAACTTTCCCGCTGGAAGTTTTTTTGTAACCTAAAAATAAAAAATTTCCTCGCTTAGTAACTTTTCCATGTCAGTCGGTGATAATTCTCAAATATTTTCAATTATTAAAATTCGAAATACCTGTTAAAATAAAAGTTTTTTATACTGTTAGAATCCGTACTTTATGTAGATTAAAAATATCTAAGTTTTATTTTACTGAAGCTTTTCCGTCGAGTTACAACAGCGAGTAAACGACAGCTCGCACAATGAGTCCGCTGCTGTAGTCTTCGCAGTTATCATTGCAGTGACATCAAAGGGAACCGATACTGGGTCACCGTAAATGAGCAAAATGGTACTGAGCCCTGGAACTGTAGAGGGTGATTTGCGTAAACAATGCATGGGAGAAATAAAGCATAAGCGAGTACAGATAGCACCAATTAGGATGGAGCGCGAAGAGGGGGTGTAAGTGTCCCATGCCGGCTCCCACCACATTTCCCCTCTCGCGGCGGAGTACAGTCAGAGCCGCCTGCCCTTCCTAATTCATGTCTGCTATGTAGTCGTGTTGATTGTGTATCAACACTTTTTGGTAGTGACTGTACTGAAGACTCACAATCGAGTAGGAGAGGGTAAGACATTACAGCGCATGCTCAAGTGAAGCTTCACGCTACTTGGCACTATCTGTAGTGCTCCTTGACATTCCTTCACCTCATAACTCAAATATATTAGTCTTGTTTCAGTTTCTTGGCCAAAAGTATTGATTTAGCATTGTATTTTCAGAGTGTTGGATATCAGAGGTGGTGGATATGATTGGTTTCTGATTTGATGGATTTTAGATTCTGATAAATATCAGCTGGCATAAGCTAATATGTTTTACTGTTCTATTGCTATGAGTATTTCTGTTAAACAGTGTTGGATTTTGTTTTTGTGTTAAAAAAATGTATATAACACTAGTTTGTAAGTTCTAAAGGACCAATGTTAATAAATTTTGTGATGTTAAAATGAGTTTCTTTGAGTACATTGAAAAATCATCTTTAGAAAAACCACACTGGAAAACCCAAATTGTTAAGGAAAGTTCTTAGGCATTTTGTGTTCAGTGAGAAAATTTGAGACTACTGGCATTGTGAATTATTTTAGAATATACCCAAGAAGCACTTTCCAATTTTAAAAATTAGCTAAGTAGTCTTCTAAAAATATGAGTTACATAAAAAGAAAAAACAACTTATTGTTATATGTACTATATAAGTTAATGACTCATTGTTTTTGTTTCAGGGGATATTTAAGGTCATAAGTTCAAAAGGATATTATTTTCATACTACATTACCAAAATGAATGTATTCCATCTTTGCATATTGTAAGGATAATTAAAGAATTTGATACTAATCTTGTGAATTACAAAAAATATAAATATTTACTTCTGGAAGTTTAACAGAATTATATTTATTCTTAATATTGTAAGTTTGAAAGAAAAAAATGTGAATTTATATGATTCAATAAAGATTAAGAATAATATCTTCAACTTTGTATTATTTATCATATTTAGATTTGGTGTGTCAAAAATGCCCGTGGTGCTTAAAATAACATTGTGGACAAAAGCAATTTTGTAAATACGAGTGAACAAAATTGTATTTAGTAACAGACCGATCCTGATCTGCAGCCTCGGCTAATGCGTCAACTCTGACATAGCGTCATTTTTTTTAGGTCCGGTCAAATCGTTATCTTTTATGTTATTATAAACCCCTGTTTTAGCGTCAATAAATATTTTAACCTTTCGGTCCAATTTTAACCAATAAATATTTAAGTCGGTACAGGGGGGTTCCACTACAAGCAACACTGCTAACTCTCCTAACCTTCCTAAGGAACAATTCACACGCTATGCGGTGTAACAAAACCCATGACCTTGCTGGGAAAGAGTTCGAATAATACAAAAGTGCAGCGGGACTCAAATCGTACAGCCTGGAGAGACATTTACGTAGTTCTGGATCAGACAGTAGCCCCCCCCCCACAGTAATGTTGACACTAAAATTGGTGCGTGTTTTTTAGTACAGTAAGTTAATGTTTTAATAGGTACTGTAATTTTAGTGTTTTTTAATAGAGTTTGTTAATTTACACTACATTAAAACTTTACACATTAACCAATGTTACCTAATTTACAATTAGACCTCAGCTCCAATTATTGGGACCCTACTGTACATTAAAAGAAAAGTATTATAGTGTTTCTCTTTTTAATAAACGTCATGCATAATGTTGCCAATAATAGTAATACTGTATAGTTGTATGTCCTTTCACACAAGGTAACAAAAATACGATTTCCTGTTGGTACATCTTTATAAACGCTATAACCAAGTTCAACTGTATAGATTTTCAAAAAAAATCTTCCCTCAACTTCAGAAGCTTAATTTTTTTAAAAAACTAATGGAAAATATGATTCCTAAAATACTTGGTTTTCTAACTTTCTGCCATTCAACTGATTTATTTCATTCATTTTAAAATGGTGGCTATTTAAATTAAACTTTTATTATGTTGTCAATTATCTTAAAAAAATTTAATTTTACAAAATGTGTTACATTTTTAACAAATGTTTATAGCAAAATGTATAACTGAGTTATCAATAATACATTAATTCTTGGTAATTGTCTACAACAATGTTTAACACTTAGTGCCAATGTCTGTAACGTCGATAGTCGTTTTGAAAAATGCCAACGTCTGGAAATACGGACATTTTGAAAAAAGAAAAAAAAATGGTTTCAACTTAATTCTTATTTTTTCCAATTAAATTTGCAAATGCCAACATCTGTAAATACGGATGTTTTGAAAAATAAATTGTTTTAAACTTAATTTTTTCCAATTAAATTTGCAGGAAATTTAGTTCTAAGCAATATTTTTTTAAATTATCAAATTATGTGAAAAATATTTTTTTGCAGCTTTTAAACGGTACCCAATGGCTTAAAAACGATCTGGCATTTTTCAGCAGCTGTAATTCAGAAATCTCTGGCATTTGATAGACATTTTTGTTGAGCTTTGGTTCTGGCACTAAAAGGGTTTAATTGATTAATTCATTGTGACTAGTAATTGTTGGATTTTTGGTGCGAGGAGCTTACCACCTTATGTTGATTATTAGAATCATACCGGCATTCCAGATTTTGGAATGGTTAAGTTTCAATACTCTTCGATTCTAACCCTCTCAAAACACAAGTGAAAAGAACTGTTCTGGTTCAAACTTTGCCAAGATGGTGGATAGAGAAAGTTGAATGCCTGTTGGTCACCTGAGCTGTCTCCTTTTGATGACTTGTAGCTACATGGAAAACAGTGCATGTTCCATCTAACTATAAACTTATATTTCTTTCAAGTGGTTCACTTCAATTTTTTCATTGATCATGTTAAGGCGGCTTCACCAGCTCATATTTTTTTAAGTGAGTTGCACCCTGTATCAACGTTATATTGCACAAGAGAAATTGAAATGTTTGGATTGTAATCTGTATATTTTGGACAGATCAGGGATGCTTAAGTAAACTTGTGTGTAAGCAGATAAACTGTGCAAGTCTCTGCTGAGAGCAAACAAGGTGTTCTTGCGTAATTACAAATTCTTATGTTGTTGAAAAAACACCTAGAGGCATTACATCTTATGCGGCGGTATCAGATTTTTTACATATTGAATACTATCCTAGATATTACTGAAAGAAATATGACGACTTAAATACCAAGAATGTTCAATGATTTAGTTATTTTAAAACTCACAGTTTAAGAAATCTAAAAGAGTTTATTGAAAAATAAATCGTCAGGATCCGACCACAGTTCTCCAGCCATTTTATGAGGCTTTCATTCACCGTTACTAACAGTGCATTGCAGTACATAAATTATTGATTTTAATTTGATTAATAACTATTAAATTGATAACAAAAAATTGTTTTATAACAATTAAATACAGATCCATTCACCGTTGCTAACAGTGCATTGCAGTACATAAATTGTTTTTAATTTGAGTAATCATTATTAAATTGATAACAACAAAATTGTTTTTGTAGTAATTAAATACAGATCTTTTATTTTGAAAGGGAATATAACTGGGGCGTATAAAGTATACAATTGTTATCATAGACCATCAATTTGTTTTCATGGATTCTGTATTCACAATTATATAGTAAACGTTTGTACAGTTTTTACAATATTTCTACAAAAGTTCAACCAATTTACACCATGTGTACCCACAATAAATACTTAATACTTATAAGAAGTGCAACCGTAGTACTTTTGAGGGCGACGCTTATGAGTTACCGAGAAAGCCTACTTCATCGAGAAGCAAACAGGTTTCGCTAGCGTCAACATGGTTTTACTGTATTTTTTCCCCAGACTTGGACTGTACATTTCTCCCCAACTTGGACTTTGGATCATTGACCCACCCAATTAAATTTAAAATAGAATGTCTTTGTTTTGTCTACTGAAATATGCATTTTTAACCAGTAATTTGTATTTAAAAAATAATTTTAATGATCATGTTCATAAACTTTTAATAACATTTTCTGAATTACAGTGGGTTGTATTCAGTAGAAATGTGCAATTTGTTTTGGTAGTTTGTTTGAGATAGATATTCAATTTGCAGTTGTGTAATTGTAATTTTGTTTTGTCATAATTGAAATTATAGACATGGGTCATTCTCCAAAAAGTGTACAGTTCAGGGTACAAATATTTTTAATTTATAATAATTTTGAAAAAAATTTTTAAATACATAAATATACTTATTAGACTGTCCCTGATAATATTATGATACTTGTCAAACTTACAAAAAAAAATTTTTGATCTAAGTTAAACATCTCATGTTAATTTATCGCCACTGTCCACAGAAGTGATGTCCACAGAAGTGACTATTTTTAAATCCAATAAGCCCAGCAACTACAACTTTGAGATTAGAAGTTTGATTCTTCTGCCAAGAAATATACACAATGAAATATAAATATAGTTATCCTTATTAAATTTTAGAGATAGTTCTTACCCAAAATTGTTTGGTAACAGAAGTGATGCAGTAAGAATGACGAAACAGCTTATTAATGATCAACAGTTGAAATAAAACTATTCTTTCAGAGAAAATAACTAAAAAACCACTCCATAATATAAATTACTATTTTCTATCCTAATTCTTAGACAAGGAACATACACCCTGCACTTTGTTGGAGTTTTTTATAACTAGTTAAAGAATGTCCACAGATGTGACTATAAAATGAAAGACACTTTTCAAATAAAAATAAAAAGATAATCTGAAGTTTATTTAAATTCATAAATGTTTATTTCATATAACTGTAGATGTTTTATTGCCAGTGTTAATTAAATGATGCTAAAAATAAACAAACTAAAAAGATCACAATTCAAATAATGTTTGAAAACATAGCCGGGGACTGTCCACAGAAGTGATTTGTCACCTTCTGTGGGCACAATTTCAGTTTAAAAAATATGTAAACTCTAAATTTTACCAGTATGAGTAAGTTTGTTAGTATTTAAACTTTATTTTATGTAGTTTTTTTAAAAATATTTCTTTTATTATAATATAGAGACTGGGTGGGGACATCAACTGTACATTTTTTGGAGAATGACCCACATAAATCATTGTGCTTTCAAATTGATGATTTGAGTATTTTTTTAGAAACCATGTTTAACTTGAATAATAGTTTATTCACAGACTCTTGACACTACGATATTTGTCTACTGGGGTTGGGGGTGAAAAAGAAAGTTGTTTGTGTGTGTTGGCGAGAGAGACAGATATATTCGCCGATCGGCTAGTGCAACGAAATAAAAAAACTTCCAATTCATTCCTCACTCTCTGTAGCCCACAAAAATACTGGTGGCGTTCGGAGTGAATTCTCGATAAACTACTAACTAGTGGTCACTTTTAGTGCTTAAGGTTTCGCTTCTTATAAGTATTAAGTATTCATTGGTATCCATTTGGTGCTGTTTAAACAAAATATCTTTTTTGGGACAGTAAATACCACGATGTACATAAAAAAAAAAAAAAAAAAAAACCCAGGCGCATCTAACAATTTGCCTTGCATTATACATGAATTAATGAAAAATACTGATTAAAATAATGACGATTGTAGGGTGATTTGGCATTTAGTGGTTATAACTCTGAAGCTCCTGAATTATGCAGATATCTGTGGGAACGATGAATGTTTGTACAACTTTACATTACACCTTGCAGTTTGTAAAGGTACAATACTTATTTATTTTGACAAAGGAATATTAATAGAAATTGGGTTGAAATAAAATCACATAACTTTTATTAGTATTATAAAATTCAATATGAATCAAAAACATTTTCCTGTTAAATCAAAAAATTAACAAAATATTGTTAGCAAAAAAACTAACACAAAGTATTTAACATAAATACAACAAATACGTTGACAAATGACTAGTAAATTATAATAACATTTTGAGTATCTTGTGGTGATGGCTATGTTCAGAATCAATCGATGTTCAGACGACGTCCATCATCTACAAAATTATAAGCGTATTCGAAACACACTGAAACAATAGGTAAAACAAAGTTTTAGTGTCTCATTTTACTTAACTAGCGTTAGATACAAAACATGTTAAAATTATCTGATGTTTGTTTTATGATCCGTAAAGTCCAATAGAGCCGTTGTGTTTTGATTAGAACTATTAATTTCTTTGCTACTAGGGGACTCGAGAAATATGATTTAATGTTTTTGGTAAAACAAATAAAAATCTATGAAATTTATCTTAATATTTCAAATAAATCATAACAATTTGGAACACTGTAGGAAAATCAACATTCAAATTTGCTTTATTAAATGAGCAAGTAATGTAGACTGACTGGTAAATATATGCTATTTGAAGTGTATATTAATTTAATTAGAAACTTCTAAATAAATTTAAAAAAATATCTTGACAGAACATAAAATAATATATATAAAAAAAAGAACATTACTATTATTTAGGTAGTTATAAGACAAATTTAATTAACATGAATGTAATATACGATACAAAAATCAGTACAATACAACAAAGTTATATACAAACAAAAAAGCACTTAGTAATGTAACTACCGACTTGAACAATAGAACATCTTGATTGTAAAACATAACCTCGACTCGATGGTTGACTCAATTATTGTTAAACGATGGCAATTGTTTCGATTGTAAAAACATATCGCAATCGTGCATTACTAGTTTCACTGAGCAAGACTCAGCTGAGAGAAGATAAAATGACCTGCTGTTTGTCAAGCTTACACAAATGTAAGCTTGTATTACAGGTGGCCAGTGTTACAAACAAAATAAAAATTTTATAGCGGTAGAAGCAAAATAGAAATTCAATTTTCAGGGGGTGTTTTGATCGGAACTTTTTATAGGGGGTGTGACTTTGAAAATTCATATTTAAATAACTAATAAATATTATTCCATCTGTGAGCATTCAGATTATAGTATTGAATGTTACAATTTTCTCTATTTAGTTTCTATTTTTAACCCTACAACTGTCCATGTTAATGTTTTGCAACGCCTAGTCATTTTGGTGCGTGTGCAAGCATATTTTCAAAAATTCGCCAAATATAGTAATTATATACCAATCCAAAAGTGTTCTATACCTTTTTTGTAGAGAAAGGTTCAAAGAATTCATATATGAAATTAAAAAATTTATTGATGTAAAATTGTAAAAGTTATTAGCTCAAGAAACAAAAAATGTTCAGTAACGAAAGGAAAATGTTAAACTACATAACAAGTAGTAAACATTTTTTTGTAATTTTTTCGTAAACGTGAAAAAGTTTCATAATTTAGTTCTAAATAGAACTGTATAAAAACATTGATTAATTTCAAATTTCTTATTTTGAAAACACCAGTTTTTATGTTCCATCTACATGACTACTAACAAAACTAGGCCTACTTTCATACGTAATTTAGGAATACTTGCTTTACCCAAAAATCACATATATTATTTCTCAAGGCCATTTTTTTGTCGGTACGCCATAACTTCCTTAATACATCATCAAATTATATGAATGAGGCATAATTTTAAAGCTTTCCTTAACCACTACACAGGAAAAATATACAAAATACAATTATACGAAAAAAGTAAAAAAAATAATAATAATAATAAAGAATCCGAAAGTAGCAGTGATGTAAGATCAAGTAAGTTGTAGGAATATTTTCCTGGCGTTGGCAACACTGATGATAATAATACTAATACCCAGCTGGAGAGTACCAGTGGTGTGTACTTTAATTAAGTGGGATTTGGGATTTAAGTAAGTTAGAATGCGAATGCTTCGCACGGGTCAGCTAGTGAAATATTATTAGCCTATAACAAAGTGTAGAGAATAAATCAAAGAATTGAACCGTATACTTGTAAATTATCTTTTCCTAAAAGTGTTTGAATTAGAATTATTTGAATAACAAAAGTGAAAAAAAAGTAGAAATCTCTCGCCCGTTCAAGCTATACAAGATGCTTGCAAACTCCTATGTCTACCCATGTTATAAAAAGCCGTTAGGGTTCATATTCAAACCTTAGATGAGACCGTATTAGCAGTCACTTTCCCACGGTCCTACACAACAAACTGTTCAAATATAGCATATTTAGTTTACAGAGAAAGTTAGCTTGAAGCATTATGTTTACAAAGATACCAAAATATCTCTAAAAAACGACTGAGGTCACACAGATATCACGTGTAATAAATAACACTGTTTATTGGTTGGAAAACTGATCAATTGCAAGGGTCTAAAAAACGCCCCACAACTTTAGAAATACTTGTCAGATTTTTGATTGGATGGCAGTATTAGATAGGGGAAATTGTGAAGAATCCAACGATATCTAGGTTTACTTTAGAAGAAGTACTGGGCGGGCTTTAGAGAGATAAGAAAGATGAGTTACTTTGTCGTGTTGAATGACGAAATCCGGTGAATTGACGGGCGCCGAGTTTGTTGAAGAAATCTAATAAGCTGCAACGATGATTACGTATGTAAATATATGTTTTAGAAAAAACTTGTAAATACAAAAATGAAAGTTTATATCATTAACCTTTCCAACGGTTTTTGATTTATTGCGATTGGATAATTTTTAGTGGGTGAAATATTCATTACAAGTAGAGGTGTCAAAATTGTACGTTTTCACATGCCTAGTCTGACAGTTGCAGGGTTAACAGCATACAAATTGAGTTTTTAAGATATTCCTTAAAATGTTACTAAAAACCAAGGAGAATGTCTTAGTTTATAAACACTATTTGAAATATATAAATTTAGCTTCTACTTTTAAAAGTAGGCCTACTGTAGGCATCACTAAATTTTTGAAAAAAAAAAAATACAAGTGGGTGTTAATTGATATATACTTTACAAAAACTTACTGTAAATCTAAATTTTTTGAAAAACTGATGAAAATTTGTTTTTTATTCATGCAATTTGTCACCTTTCGTTGGCCCCACCACTACCAATGAACCTTTATTCCCACTATGAATATTGTTTTTTGTTGGATAGTAAAAACATGTTGATTATACGACATGTTAAAGTGTTATTGTTTCTACACTTTCAACAAAGCAAAAGAAAACAAACTATGCATAGTATAAATATTCTGTGTATTTTTAGTTACACACAACAAAACAACTTCAAGTACAGAAAATAAGAAAATTTGAGAATGTTGAAGCTGTCAAAGAAAAAATGACGAAGGCTGTGAATTTGCTTTCTGAAAATGAATTCAAACACTACTTTGAACAATAGAAAATTCTCATGAAGTGGTGGAGAGGAGTATATAAAGGAGATAAAGTTAAAATTGTGGAAGAATAAAAATAAACAATTTTATAGCATTAATAAGGATATTTTTTAACCATACCTCATGTGAGCATTGTATATATACTTTGGCTTGAGACCAAGAGGACTGAAAAAACCCTCTCAATAGCAGTTAGTGTGTAAACCTCTGGTGTGAAGTTTAAGGTCGGGACACACATGACCGCACCGCAGCACGGCCTAGTGTTGGCCGTATCTCGGCACGTTCTCAGTGAAATCCCACTTTACCGTAGCACGGCCGTGTGTTGGCCAATGACAACACTAAACTTTTCCTGGGCCGATGAACTGTCTCTTGATTTTGGTGCTAATTAAATTTAATTTTAAAATGTTCAAAAATCTTCGAAACAGTGATTTGGTAATCATAGCAACCGCATTAGAGGAAGAACATGAAGAATGGAAAAAGAACAAACAAAAAAGACAAAAAAGTGGGTTCACGATGCTTGGAAGACGAGGCCTATTGAGGGAGAATTTACAACACTATTACCTCATTTAATGGACGATGAATCCAAGTTTTATGAATATTTTAGAATGTCACAATCGACATATCACCACCTTCTGTCTAAAGTGCAAGAGAAACTGAAGAGAGAATACACTTTTTGGAGGCAACCAATATCACCAAAACAACGTTTGGCTGTGTGTTTGAGGTTAGTTCGTTAGTGTTATTTTATTGTTTTGTTTTTATCAATATTGTAATTATACTCATCCCTGTTTCAAAATATACTTACCGAACAAAGTTCCAAACGGTACGACCACTTTAGTTACTTACCAAAAACATTTCCAGTAGGTGACTTACGATCTTACACGAAGAAATTGTATGAAATACGAGGGCTATCCAGAAAGTAGATTACGTTTTCGTCTGTGCCCGCAAGGGGCGGGGCTAGCGCGGCCATCTTGGTGTCAGTGCGTTACGCCGCTCAGTCGGCATCTAGCCGTGCTAGTGAGAGGTTCGTGCTGTACTCCGTCGAGTTACTGTGACAGTTTGAAATGTCTGCCTTAATTGAAAATGCCGCGAACTGTGAGGTGCGTGCAGTAATAAGGTTTCTGACTGCAAAAAACTGTAAACCGATAGAAATCTATCGGCAGCTTTGTGAAGTGTATGGGGACAATATTATCACTGAAGGTGGAGTGCGTCAGTGGGTCATAAAGTTTAAAAATGGCCGAACTAATGTTCACGACGAAGAGCGAAGAAGTGGAAGACCCAGCATAGTGACTGCCGAACTTGTCGAAAAAGTCGATGCCAAAGTCCGTGAAAACCGAAGATTCACAATAACGGAACTCTCTATGAGTTTTCCACAAATTTTGCGAAGTTTGTTGCACGAAATCATCACCGAAAAGCTTGGTTACCACAAGTTTTGTGCAAGATGGATACCAAAAATCTTGACTGAGATCCACAAAAATCAGCGAATGACTGCAGCGCTAACGTTTTTGGACGCTTACGATAAAGATGGCGACTCATTACTCGATCGCATTGTTACTGGTGACGAAACATGGGTTAAACATGTGAACTGCGAGATGAAATTGCAGTCAATGGAGTGGGGCCACACAAATTCCCAAGAAATGCTTCCAAACGACGTCGGCAAGGAAGGTGATGGCGACTGTTTTTTGGGACAGGAAAGGTGTAATTTTTGTGGACTTCCTGGAAAGAGGCACTACAATAAACTCTCAAAGGTATTGCCAAACTCTGTAAAACCTCAGAAGAGCAATACAAAACAAGCGCAGGGGAAAGTTGAGCTCAAAGATCTTGCTGATTCACGACAACGCCCGGCCCCACACGGCAAATGCCACTCGCCAAGTTCTTGGATCCTTTAAGTGGGAGTTGTTTCCTCATCCGCCGTACAGTCCCGACCTGACACCGAGCGACTTCCACTTATTCCCAGCAATGAAGAAGTGGCTGGCTATGCAGCGTTTTGATGACGACGCACAGCTGCAAGAAGAGGTAACCAAGTGGTTGAAGGCGCAGGCGACCGAATTCTACGACGAAGGAATTTCCAAGCTCGTCCATCGCTACGATAAGTGCCTTAATTTGAATGGTCACTATGTAGAAAAGTAGTATTTAAGTGTGGCTTTTATCTGTATATAATAAAATCAATTTCCAATACTTTGTTTATTTTTAATTCCAAAACGTAATCTACTTTCTGGATAGCCCTCGTACAATCAGGTTCTTCCAACAATATTAGAGGTTGAAAGCTAATTAATCATTATTTTCTCTCTAAAAATAAAACCATAGTATCAAGAGGATAAAAAATAAAAACGACTAAATCTAAAGCAACAATTTATTAAAATCTAGAATGTTTTACTCAAGACATAATTTACATAAAAATAAAGAAAAGTAAAATAATAAAAAAAGGAATTACTGAAATTATCCAGTAGTTTAACACTTATCATCGTCAACGATGTAATATACCCCCCTCCTTAGATCCCACCTGAACCAGAAGGGGTGAAGGGTAAGAATGTGTGGATGAAGGTGATGAGGAATGTGATGTTGTGGCCGACAATTGCTCTTGGCAAGCCAGATCGCTCTCGAGTTGTTTCAACTCGAACTCCTGAACTATTGAAAAAATTTTAGTTTTCGCCTGGTTCAGGAGTATTGGGCTGAGCGATTTGAGAGTCGGCGCAATCCCAGTCAGAAAAGCATCAACCGCATGCATAGCCGGTTCTTTTGTAGCGATGCGTGCTGCCTCTGCCTTCTTTTCTGCGACGAAATATGCCATTAGCTGGTTGGCAGGAGAATCTTGCTGGTGGCGGGAAGAGATTTTCCTTTTTTTGGCATTCGGCTTCAGAAATTGTCCCTGTGTTGAGATTGTCGGCATTGTTGAATTCTTGGACGTTGGTTCCTCTATCAAGGATTCCTCTACATCCACTATGGGTTCCCCCAAAGAGGATTCCTCGATATTTGATTCCTCTACAATAGTTTCTTCTAACTGCTCCTCTTCTTCTTGGAATATAGAAACATTTGATAACGTTTCTCTCTCCATTAGGTAGGGTGTTAAAAAACTTAATATATCTTCGTATTTATATTTGTGCGGTCTAGCTGCAGCTTGCCCAGACGAAGTTTTCCGTTTTTGCAAAACCCTTCGAAACTGGTCTCGAATCGATGCCAATCTTTTGTTGATTTCTTCCACTCCACCTGCAACAAACAATTTAAAATACTCTTACTTTATTATAAGTATAGTTCGTAATATAATAACTTACAGCGTTTACTACACATTTTTTTCAGATTTCTTGCTACTGGGGATTCTTTTAAGACTATTTCTTTCAGGTACAGACTTGGAAAATCAACAGTTGCGGCTATCGTTCGTGACACTTGCCGTGCAATAATTGATGATCTTTTAGAGGAAGTGATGCCGATCCCAAATGAAGAGGAATGGAACGCTACAGCCGATGAGTTTTGGGAGACATGGCAGTTCCCGAACTGTATCGGGGCTTTAGATGGAAAGCACGTCATAATACAAGCTCCTAAATTATCGGGAAGTCTATATTGGAACTATAAAAAAACTTATTCCATTGTACTTCTGGCTCTGGTTGATCCTTGTTACAACTTCATTATAGTCGACGTAGGAGCCTATGGGAAAAACTCTGATGGGGGTATTTTCGCTAACTCGAATTTTGGAAAATCGCTAGAAAATGGCACAATCAACATTCCAAATAAGAGAGCCTTACCTGGAACGGATACTGAATTGCCAATGGTCATTGTAGTTGACGAAGCCTTTCCTCTAAAAACCTACATGATGAGGCCGTATCCTGGGAGAAACTTACCAAATGATAAGGTAATTTACAACTACCGTTTGAGTAGGGCGAGGAGGATAGAAGAAAACACATTTGGCATTTTGCAACAAAAGTTTCGCATCTTTTCGAGAAGGCTTCAGGGAAACCCTGATAACAAAACAGCAGTTGTAATGGCTGCTTGTATTTTGCACAACTTCATCCGAAACAATGAAGGAAACTATATCCCTGAGAGAGGAATCGAGAGTTCTCAGAAATCGAAGAGGTCGAACAACCTTCAGACACTGCCACGCCTTCGGGGAAGGTCTTCAGGGGCGGCGTTTGATGTGCGGGAGCAGTTCAAACAATTTTTTAATTCCCCTGATGGTAGTGTGAACTGGCAACTGCGTGCAACATCGGTATTGTGAAAAGGGTAGTGAATGTGGTTTGATTTTGTTTGTTTGTCTAATCATTTTGGATAACTTTAAATATTTTCAACTTGCCTAGTTACAAAACTTTGAAATAAAACATATTACGATTTTACTCAATTGTTTATGTCTCAATTCAAAGTCATTCATTCCGATTTTCATGCTTAAAATAAATCTATATAAATAAAAATGTAAATGTTCGTTTGTTCAAAATCTAAAATCTCCGAAAGTTCTTCACCGATTACTTTGAAATTTTGGCACAACATTACATTCAAATACAAACATGTTTATATATATTGAAAAACAGCAGCATCTATTGAACACAAAAACAACAAAAAATATAAGCCTACTACATATTTAACAAAAATGTGATGAAAAATTGATTGATGTAAAATTAAAAAAGTTTTAGCTCAGGAAGCAAAACAATGGGTCTGTTGAATAAAAAAACAAGCAAAAGCTTTTAGCGTTTAGTCTTAGCTTTAGCTATTAAGTTTAGTTGTAGCACTTGGTTAAAATGAGGTGAATAGGCCTAACCTTAAGCTAAGGTTAGTTATCAAAAGCTGGAATATTTTAGCCAAAACTTAAAATCTGTCATATTATTATGTAGTTTGAAACAATTTAAAACAGTTGTTGCAGTTTGAGGATTGATGTTATTAGAACTCATTAATAGGCTAGTAGGCTAGTACAAAATGGATAGATCTGCTGGCTTTAGCTCTTCCGATGAAGAAAATATCACAACAAACAAAAGTTTAAATAGAAAAGAAATGTTTTTTAAATTTATTGGTTTTACTTGCATTTTTTATTAGGCCTATTTAGTATTACATAATTAAAGATTTCAAATTAATTTGCATTTTTGTACAGAATCATAAGTTGGATTTGATGATGTAGGCCTACCTTTACATGTTCCCTTACCTAAACCTAACCTAATTTTGGATCCGTTAAAACTTACAAAGCTGCAAATTGAGCAATTTAAATGAACACTTATTTTCATTTTAGCGCCAAATAATGAGTTGTGCAGTTAAAATTAGAATAAACTCGGACGAATTTTCACTTCTGTATAATAAATAAATAACATAAGTAACTAGGCCTATAATGTTGCTCGGCACTTTATAATCATATAATTTTAGGGTTAATCCAACACCTTTATTATAAATAAAACATAACGTATGTGTATATAATGTTTCAAGGGGGTTAGCGTGTGGAGCACGCAGGAGTCTCGCCTAGTAAATTAATAAAATAAGAGATTTTGTTCAAATGAATTGGTTTATGGCAGAAACTGTGACTATTGTTGTAACAATGAAGTTCTAACCAATTCCACCAAATAGCAAAACATTTTGAATTGGGTAATTACTTACCTTTAACTTGTAACGTGGATGCTATATTTCTCCAAATCTGCTCCTTGTAGTCCACGTTTCTATATTTCTCGTTCCTTTGATCATACAGAACGGGAAACTTACGAATTTCTTCTATTAGATTTTCAGGATCCATACCGTGGCCGCACCGTCAACGTGAAAAATTAAACAAAACAACGGGCACGGCGCGCCCCGGGTACGGTGACACGGCTCGCCCCCTGTGCGGTGATGTTAGGACTATTCCATACGTTTCCGTTAGATTATTCCCCCGCCGTGTGTTGGCCAACACTAGGCCGTGCTGCGGTGCGGTCATGTGTGTCCCGACCTTTAGGAAGGAAGTGTCATGTAAAAGGTTTTGTTGCTGCATTGTAAGTAAAATAAATTAATGGTTTGTTAACAAACTTATTCAATTACCGGTATAGTTATATAGCTTATTCTTTGAAAGTAATTATTTATATCAAGACATTTTATTTCATAACAGTTTTGATATACTCGACTAAAAAACAAAAGTCTGAGAAAATGGAAGCTAATGATGGTTAAAGAGGTTGATCTGTTTAGGCTTAAAAGCGGAAGGGCAGGAAATCACAGACTGATGGACATTTTTGCGTTCCATGTACAAATTTTATATGATAAACAATTCTTTAGCCGGGTTTAAGAACAATATTCGAAAGTCTGTCAAAATATCAGCAAAATCTTTCAATATATCCTCAAAGATATATTTGTATGATGGACAGAAACCAGAGCAAGGATCCTGGTTTTAAAATATTTGTGAAGAAACTCTATAAATAATAATATAATTTGAAATGAATTTACTATGCAACAGTAAAATTAGATTACTTGGCAAAGTCAGGAGATTTATCAACAATGTGTTCAAACTCTGCGAATGAAAGAGCGCCATCATCGTCCAAATCCGCTTCGTCAAGAACATTCTGAATAAGAAGTTGTATGTCACTCTCAGCCAATCGTTGTGGTCCGGTTAAACGATCGATTACTTGCCTTAAATCTGATACTCCAAGCATGTCGTCTCCATCAAAGTCTGAAACCAAACGTAATTAAATATAAACAATAAAATCTTTTATATATTTTTTTCACACCTTATTGCTAAAAGAGTACAACTGAAATTTGAACTTTAAGATCACCAAAATTGGTTGATAAGTCAAAATATTAAAAATTATTAAAGTAAAAACAGTCTATTCTACCTCAAAAATGAAAAAAAAAAAACTAAATGAATATAATGTATTTTTGTTGAAAATCATATAAGTTTATTTGTATTAAATAAAAATATATTACTTACGATTTATACAAATACTGTAATTTTAAATAAAGTACCAGTTGTTGTTTTCACTTTATAAAGTCAACACAACTGTTCATTTATTTCACAACAACTTATTTCTGGTTACTGAGTCACCAGTAAATACTCTACCATTTCTGGGCTAACTTTAAATTTTATGATATTGTAGTTGGACAATATATTGAACAAGAACTAACTAAAAAACAAATAACTAAATGTCGGAAACATTTTACATAGACAATAATTAACACACTAACTTATATGTTTACAAATTGGAAACATACTGTGACTAAAGACTATAAGTTAGAACTTCAGGCTATTTTTTTTATGCTTGCGTTTAAATTGAACAACAACTATCGAAAAACAAAAAGACTAAATGTCGGAAACCTTGTAGATGTGCTCATCGAGCCTGAAGAAAGTTCAAAGTCCACGCTCCATTTTTCAGCTTTGAGTCTTGCTTTCAATCAGTCTTAAATATAATAATGTCTTGTTCTAAAGTGAATCCATTTCTTTGTGAAGTTTTTAGTAATACGATAATTAGTTTCTGTGTATTATCGTTTATTCTTGTTCAATATATATGCAAGAATAAATAAAAAAAAAAAAAAAAAAAAAAAACAGCCTGAAGTTCTAACTTATAGTCACAGTATGTTTCCAATTTATATATTATGTAAGTTAGTATATTAATTATTGTCTATTATTATTGTTGGTCTATAAGGAAAGGCTACATTATCTTGTTTGTGCTATCGGCGAGGTTTAAGACAGTAAAACACCAAATGAATTGGACACTTCAGCTACACAGTACTCTGATACAGAACGGATCCAGCCGACTTTTGTTAAGTTTTATTCATTATTAATGATTTCCGACATTTACTTTTTTTTTTAGTTATTCAATATATTGAATAACTAAAATATATAAATAGTGTGGTGTTATAAGTCTGCACATTGTAACATTTTAAAGCAACTGAGAGGGTTAGAATAAATTGAAAATATAAAATCAAGGGTAAAGAAGAAGGTAAATGGCCTAAAACCTTCCCAGGGTTAACCTGTGTTACTATGCAAAATTTCAAAGCAATCGGATGGACGGTTTGGTAACGCATAAAGGACAAACATACAGACGGACATACATTGAATTATATATATATAGATAACCTAAATAAATAAATTCAAACAACTTCGGTTGTTCGGCCTATTAAATAATTAAAATAAACACTAAAATTCATAAACAATAACATCTAAGTTAAAAGTAAACTTACCTTTTCCAAAATATTAAACAAACTGAGTAAAATTTATCATAGCCTATGTTGACAAGTAAGAACATTTTCACAGTTCTTAACAATGTAAATTCATTCATGTTTTAGCATAAGAAATATCAGAAATTAAGTAAAATCATTGTAAATTAGTTATTAGTTTAACCAAAGTGTTAGGGATTTCAAAACAAATGTGTGTAAATATAATGTGAACAAGACAGGTTAGCAATGCTAACGGGTTAATATTTCTTTTCGGTAATCGCAGCTGGCAGCCAAGCAGTGTGTGGAAATTATCAAGTGTGAGAATACGAGGGTATGTTTATATAAAATAAATGAATTGGATATTTTAAGTGAATAAAACAATATTAACATTTAAAAAGGTGGATATATACAATCAGGAAAGTGAAAATAAACAATTGCATTAAAATAAATACAACCAAGTATGTTTTAAAAAAACTATTACAACCACGACAGGCCATGTTCGGCTAAATAGCGCAAACAAAAATCGAAGGCGGTTTTCAATTGTTAAGGAGGGAGTTACAAAAATATATTCTGCGAAGTAAGCACTCTGATTTTAGTCTTGATCCAGTGCAGACGTATTGCAAAAAAAATTTATATTCCCAAGAGTAGTAAAGTACCTACAAGAAAGTAAATAGTACAAGTAACTTGGAGGAAGAAACGAATTATAAGTCCCAGGGAAGTGGGAACTTAAAACAATAGCGGTAGTAAATTTCAAGGAAAACAGTTTGTAAGCAAGAGGCCATATTGAAGGTAATACCTGACCAAAAATATATATCAATTTTCAAAAACACTGCATCCAAATTAAAACTGCAAAATCAATATAAACTTTATAAACTTTTTAAATCTAGATCGAACTTTTCACACACTTTGGACTTTTAATATTTTAGTTTTAGGAATTTTATAAATTAGTTTAGTATTTCATGTATGTTAGTTGGAAGTGGTAAATTTGAGATTGCTTATTTAACAGCCAGGGATTCTTTAACCCGAAATAGAGAGTCTTATTTAAAAAAAAATATAAAATATATTCATTGTGCTCTGAAGCAAATATAAAAGTAAAGAAATTGTAAAATAAAAACCATAAAGGAGTTAGTACTTATTTCTTCAGCTAAGTAGTAGTAGTTTTAAAATTAACAGTAATTTTTATCATAAATTGAACATAAAAGAACTTTTACTAATATTATAATTTGATGCCCAACAAGTGGGACATTTTGAAAAGAGAATAATTTAAATTATAACATGTGCTAATGCTGTGAGGTTAAAAAACAGTAAAATAAATTGAAGAACTTGGTGGAACAGTTGAAAAATGCCAAAACACGCAAGTATTAACAATAGAATAAATGTATATCACTAAAAATAGACTTTTAAAAATTGGACATTTCTGCAAGATTAGAACATATCACAATAGAACAATTTTTTTATCTGCCTGTAGGTATAAATGTTTTGTAAATTGGTAAAATTGCATTGCGTCTTTTATTGAGCTCATTATTTTTAATGTTATCGTTGATTTGTGTGTTATATATTTTGATTTCTTTATGTAAATAATGTTGATTGATATGTGTTAAAGTAAAATCTGTTGTTCACCTGCAATGCTCTGAATTTCTAAACCATGATACTGTTCATACATAAGTACTAATTTAGTCAAAAGAACTACCCTTTGGAAGTAAATGTAAATTGATTTGATTAAAAGGTAAACTAGGCTAAAAAACATACTGTGACCTAGTGACATGGAATGTAGGTCAATAGGCTAGTAAACAAACAAATCGAGGTTAGATTTTTTAATATTGTTTAATTCTTAAAGGTAAGTGTTGTGATCAATGGCAACATAAATAGTCTTTAGAATCAAATAGCCTAGACATACCTACAGTCCATAGTTTTAAACTAATATTGACATTTTTTTTATTAGTCAAAATTTAATAACCCATTTTTTTATATAGTTTAAACTGATTAATATTTTTGGTGCAATGCCTCACGTTGCAACCTATTATCATTATATAATTAGCCTATTATTATTTAATTCAAACTTATTATTTAAATACTTACCAAATATGCGAAACGCGTGTTCAGCTTTAACTGCTTTCGGTGCAGAAACACTGAACACCGACATCATATCTAAGAAGTCTTCAAACGTACAATCACCATCATGACTAGAACTAAATACTCGGCAAATTCTATCACCAAATGGATTTACTCGCAGTTCTGGGTATTGAAGAACTTTTGCCATCGGAAGTTTTGCATTTCTATTGTGTCCCACTTTCTCAGGCGCAAGAGCTTTGAACTTTTGATGAGCACTATAAGTAAAATAATGTTTATTAAGTACCGTAATTATAGGTTAAATAGGCTACAATGCATAATAAGATAATTAATTAGGAATGGAAGATATTTTTTTATAATACAAAAGTAGAAAGTTTTATTACAAAAATTATAGGTTTTGAAAGAAAGAATGAGACGAATTCCCAATTTAAGCAAAGCCTATTATTATCATTTCAATATATAAGTCAATAATTATTTATACCTGTCTGTTTTCATTAATAAACAAACAGATACATTTGAGAAAGTACTAAATTATATACTAAATTTAATTCTATTACTTACTATAAGACTTCCTTTTTTGTAAAATATGTCAAGTCCTAGAAGAAAAAATAAAACAAAGTTAGGTACGTTGAAAAGAATGTAAACAAATACAAAGTTTTTCTTCTTTTTTGTAACTACGAGATATTTATTTAACTAGAATACTATTTTAAAATGGTCAACAACAAATGATTGACCATTTTTAGGATGAACAAATATAATGTTATGATCATGATGTTTTTAAATTGGATATATCTTGTTTCAGTTGTATCAGTTCAAAGATTTGAACACGTTCCTCAAAATGTTTGGTTTTTGTACATTTAACTAACTACTTTTTGTGATGACTAAAATTTGTATTGTTACAATACAAGGTTTAAAGAACAACTTGTCTCATAGACTGAAATTTTGTGGAACACACTCATTATTACATGGCCTTAAAGTTCTACAATAGATTGCCAAATCGCTAAAAAAAATTTGGAAAACGGTTGACCCTAAAGGCCATCCCTGTAACTTCCCGCTAAGTTTAATTACAAAGCAGTTGACAATTTTATTATATTAAAATATTACTTATAATTTATATTTTTATAATAATATATAAAAAGTTTTCAATTTTAATAGTAGAAACCGATCGGTAATGTTCGGGATTATATAATGCAATTTATACTATATTACAAGGGTACTATAACATTTAAAGCTCCTAGTTTCTTCTAAGTCCGATTCGGTTGGATTCGGGGACAATCGGTAATGTTCGGGATTATATAATGCAATTTATATTATATCCCAACGACACTATAACATTTAAAGCTCTTAATTTAAAACAGCCGTTTAAAAGTTATTCCAAAAAAACATGATTTGAAAAATTTTATTTCTTAGTTTTTTCGAAATTTCTCAGAACGTACTGTACCGGTCCGAATTAGTTGAAATTTTCAGGAAATATAAGTTTGATGGAACTCTTTAGAACGCCGTTTGGTAGGATCCAATCGGTTAAGCCGTTCAAAAGTTATAAGCGGGTCACATACTTACATACACACACACATTCATACAGACAGGGTGACACCCTCTCGGGAGTGGTCAGGGAAGATTCCTAGGACCTCAAAACGTCGAGATCCGATGAATACTCGATTTTCGAAAAACGGGGTGAAACCAATAACTTCCCGATTTTAGAAAATTTTCAATTTTCTTAGCGGGAAGTTAAAAATAAGGATACTGCCAGGAAGCAACCCCTGTTCATTAACAAATATTTTAATGGTTCTATTTATTTAAATGTTATATTGCAATAATTTTTTTTAAAATTAACATGTGCAATGATTTAAGGGGCTGAATAGACCTGAGGTCAAAGTAGAGAAGTTATCTAAGAATGTTACCTATTAGACCAGGAGCTACAAGGAAGTGAGTATGCAAAATGTGAGGACAGCATTTTATCGACGGACATTAGTTTAAAATAGCTGAAAAATTAATAATCCGGATCTTGCCAGCCCATCTTTTTTTACTCCTCCCTCCTATTACCTAGCCTACCTATATAATGGAAATCGATGGAGTGGCTACGGAGTCATTTTAGCCATCATTTAGAGATTTCTCTTATGATGAAATGTTGATAAATAAAGAAAAATAATAATTTAAAAAACATTATTAGTACAAAAATAAATAGGAGGAAACAGCGAATTTAAATACAAATATATGAAACCAAAGAAAACTTGTAATGTTTATTTAGACAATCATTATTTAAACATTTACACAATGAAATACAATAGTCCAGTCAATTAATTACCAAAAGGGGAGTGTAGGGGGGGGAATAATTTGACTTTTGAAATTTGTTGGGGGTTCTTAGTAGGTAAACATGTACTAAAAGTCCCCGCTTCTACAACTGCTGCTTCATAGAGGGAGGGTGTGGAAAGGTCCCTTTTATTTTCGCCAATTTTGACCTTTTAACTCCTCGTCCTTTCTTTTTACAGAAAAGACGACTGGAAGGAAGTTGTAGAAAATTTTATTTCCTTCAAAAGTATATATACCTTTACTAATTTATCTTCAACAGGTCAAAAGTTACGACAATTTGTAATTGTTTACTAAATTGAGTAATTTTCGGTACAAAACTGTACTTTGGTTATTTTGTTTATTCATAGCTAGTATATTGTTTATTTACACCTAAGGGTTTGGTAAATGTACATTATCAAGTATATATATTGTTTTATAATGAGAGAATATGTTATGTTAAATTTTACAATGTTTATTGATTTAAAAAAATATTACTTATGCCTAGTAAAGTTTTGTTATAGATTTTCTTAAACGTTTAAGTTGGTTTTACTCAAGTTTTAATTCAAGTTAAATATTTAAATTTAAATTAAGTTTCCATATTAAATATTTTTCGCGAGTGTGATCATCGTTCGTAATGAGTAAAGTGTTTTGTGTGCGGTGGAGACATTGACGAATCCAGTAACGAGGTATCAAGAGATGCAGAAAAAGGTACAGCATCTCTGATCAGACCTCAAAGCATTGCTGGTGATGCAAAGAGGCGGGCTTCATCAACATCATCTCAAGATGAAACTATAAGTATAAAGTTTTCAGGACTACATTTCGATTTTAAGACAAATTGCTTTTTTTGTGTGAAAGAAAAGCTTAATCTGATTGTAAGCACACCTATTGAACAGTCTTAGTAAAAACATAAAATTTTGCTGTAATTGGAAAAGATGTCGACCATCTGACCACAATATTTTATTTATAACACCTGGCACAGGAGAAATTCAAACCAATATTTACTCCATATATTAAATGTAGCAACTGGAAATTAACTGTGGAACTGAAAGACATTTTATTCCTGCATGCTTTTATTGGCTGTGATTTAACATGTGCAACATTTTGAAAGTGTAAACTTGGTTTTATAAGACTGTATCAAAAACACCCCGACATGCAAAGAGCTGCAAAAGCTAATTTTGCATGCTACTAATTTTGAACTAAGCCTTGCAAACTAAACCTTGCATGCTAATTTTGAAAAAGCTGGAAAATTATGCATGCTTAGGTGGTACCATTCATTCTTGAAATCTGAAGCAAATATCAGACCAGATCTCTCATCACTGCCACCAAGCGAAGGGACAACGAAAGGACACTTATTTCGCACATTTTATCTGGTTAGGTTTAACAATTTCTTTTAAAAAACTAATCATTCTAAAATACCCCCACCCCCAGTTTTAGAGAAGGAAGGCATAATTTGTAAAAAAAATGAAAAAATACACGCCATTGTTACAACAAATAGATGGTTATGATTTTAATTTTGGCAAACCTGTAACTGCTGGTAAATCTTACTTTAATTTACGCTTGGTAGGCATGAGTTGACAAATTTATTTTCTTGTTGAAATGTAATAGGCCTATGTTTATAACTCATAAGTAGTCATTACCATTATCACCTTTTATTGTTTACAAACATTATCAGTTAAACCTCTAGAACTATAAAATGAAAGATAAAGCTTAGCTAGGCGTAAATACTTTCATCAACCCTGAAGTCTAAGTTAAAAATTATTAATGCGGCTATAATATAGAAATGAAATGAAAGTAATAAAATTACAGTACGATACCCTGACAGTTACCATAATGATAAGAATAACAATACAGTAGTTGTTGTTAAGAAAAAGACTGACCAGTTTTAAACTGATTATTAAAACAATTAAGACAAATTTTTAAAAGTAAAAAGATTTTTGAGGAATGGATAGACAATATAATAGTATAGTTACTTAACAATATTTGTACAGTTGGCTAGTGGTAGTTTCATTACACCACTTTAAAAAAAAAACAGCTAGGCCTATTTATTTCATAAACTGCTAAGTTGTAGACCCACCATTTTATAAAAAAAGTAATACTAGGCCAATATGGAAAGAGAAAAAATATTGAACTCTTTATAAAGTAATTAAAGTATATTCAGTTTATTTAGAATAAAATGAGCCATGAATCTCACAAAATAAAGTGAGTCAATGGTTTAGAGTTAGGGCCACACCTAAGTCTAGGCCTACTTCCTATTGAATTGATTTCACTTATCTATAAAACATATCGCATATATTATTTCTCAAGACTATTTTTTTGTCGGTACGCCATAACTTCCTTAATACATCATCAAATTACATGAATGAGGCATCATTTTAAAGCTTTCCTTAACCACTACACGGGAAAAATAGACAAACAGCTTAAAATTCATGTTTTAATAACAAAAATTGATTTAAAAAACTTTTATATTATATTCTGTATGTTCCTAATGAAAGGCGCCATCTACTAACCATCTGTTTGACTAGCATGACAGCTGTTAGTTAGATTGTTTACACTGTAAGATTGTATAGGGAAACTGTTATTTATAAACCAATGTAAATAAATAAACTTAATTAACTGAATTAAATCAACGTGTTAAATCAGGTAAATGTAGGCCTACTCCGAACTTGCGAAATATTCGCACGGGTCAGCTAGTACCTATATAAAAGTGGTTTTGTCCTGACTGACTGACATAGAATTAACATAAAGCAAAAATTAATTAAGATAAACATACAAAAACTGAAAGATATATGTTCTTATGGGGATCATAGACGTACACTAGGAAAGGATTTTACAAAATTTTGATTTTAAAGCGTAAAAATGGTGCAACTTTGGGGGTTACCTTCCAGCCATATAACAGATAAAAACAGCTGATTCTGATTAAAATCTTTGTAGAATGCATATACATTCATTATCATAGCAACAGACTTAGAAAATTTAATTATGTTAATTATTCTTCACAACCAACAGCTTTTTTAGGGTAGATTAAAAAAATAAAAGCAAACACAAACAAAAATCAACAAAAAATGCTTCATTATAATTCAATTCAAACACCTGTTGTTACATATTATATAAACAGCACCTGATTTGGATAAAAAATTAACATTTTAGGTTAGGCCTATAAGTTACTTACTGAACCAAAACACATTTTTTGAAAGCATTTACATTTATTATCATAGCAACTAACTTGGCAGATTTATAATCAGGTAATTATTCTTCACAACAGCTATTTTAGATTAGGTAAACATACAAACAAAAATCAAAGAAAAATTGATTGCAGTATGCATGCTATAGTTCGAATTATTGGGCATGGTGCATTAGAGAACTATTTCGATCTATATTTTATATTATGTATAGGTCACCGCTACCTCCACCACCCAACCACAGACAGACCCTACCAATCCAAGTCCCTCTGTCCTAATCGATCATAATTTCTGTGAACATTTTAGAGTAGGCTATACAATAATCTACATTGGCTTTGTCATGAGACGCTGCTGATGTTGGTGAGCAAAGTGAGCAGGGACGGAGCCCATAGTACATGTTTATATAAACTGGAAACATTATACTCTGACTAGAGACTGTAAGTAAATGCTTCAGGGGATTTTTTTTTTGAATGGTTGCAATTCTGTTATGCAAAACAGCGTATTGGTAATATAATAGGAAACAAAAATTTACTGGTTCCTCATTTGTGAGGTTGGTAAAGTTTTGCCGCAGCTAGCCAGATGTTATGAATTCTGTCGTTCAGGTGGGCGCATTTATCTTTAGATAAATATTCTGCCAGGTAACCAGCAAAATTTAGTTTTTTTCCTTCGGTACCTTTTCACGAATGTACCACCTACGTTCAATAGTGTTTGTATGAGTGTAGGGCCTAATGTATATGACAACGTTGTCAAGATTAAGTTTTCTTGTTTCAAAAGTTTCGTTTGATTGCATTCAATATCATTTTATATGTTTTAGAGTTATTTTACTAATCCATGGTTTGTAAAGATTTATAGGCCTAAATATTTTCCATGTATTTTGTCTACTATCTTTTTTTCATTCATTTTGTTTAGTAGTCTCTATATATTTATTATTTAATTTTTTTGTGTCGAAAGTTGCTTAGGCCTATGTGATTTAAGTTAGAAAATCTTCAGTCACAAGTTTTACGCCATCACCATATAGGCTAACAGTATTGCCAGATTTGTATAAAATAAGAAGTGCTACCAACATACTATAAATGTTTAGAAATTAAAAACAAAGTACCGGTATCAGATTAAGAACTTAAAACCTTTTTTAGAAAAGTAAGAAGTGTTAAAAACTTACATAATATTAAGGCTACAATCAAGAAACATACTAAGTTAAGACTGAAGACTGTAAGTTGAAACTTGAAGCTATTTTTTTATATGTAGGCCAAGAGTTGCAATTCTGTAATCTTTATAATGTGACATAATGTTCAATTTGGCAATGTTAGAAAACTCGAGGATTTATTCTATTATTTCATATCATTCAATATTGTTTTATATGGTTCATTGTTTGCTTATAGCCTACAAATGTCAAAATGAATGTTTATAAACAATATTATATAGGATAACATATCCTACCCAAAAATAACTTCAAGTGTAATTTTGTGGGTTGTTTTATACACATATAGGCCTATTGTCTTCTAAAACTAGACTTCGTTTTTCTATGCGTAAAAAATTCATGAAAACACAAAATATGTTTCTATAAAGGCCTAATTCTATTCAATGAAGCCTAACTGGCGCAACTTTACTATTCGACTCTCTACGCCATATTGCTGCAGCGGTGCCAACACATACGCAACGAATGTTCTAATACGTCATTGTAATGTTCAATTCAATTTCTAAATATCTAAAAACCAAAAATAACTTTAAAAAAATGTATTGTAATTAATTTAAAACACTTTAAACTTAAACTCTATTCATAGGTTATTAAGAAAATATTAGACATAAGCCTATGTTAGACATGGAACATCAGATTGTGAATGCAAAAGTAAATTTTATAAACACGATAGCCGGTTTCCGCTATTCCTATGGCTTAACATCACTTAATAAGATAATACACTTTTAACTTAAACTCACTTCAAGAATAATAAAAAAAAACCTAAAAGGTTCTAACCTATAGTATTCCGTCACAGTATGTTAATATATAATTCAACATTCAATTAGTACAATATAGTTAGGATGGCAGCACTAGGCACTCTATTTCCTAAAAAAAGGTCATCTTCTGCAAACATAGTATGAGCGTAGAGTCGAATAGTAACGTTAAGCCGCCTAAATTTATTTCATACAAACTGTAAATTATATTTTCTTTTGACTACTCCATAAGTGCTACTCTCAACAAAACAATGAGTTCAAAAACAAAACACACCCGTCCAAATATGATCTGCGAACACACAATGTGTTTGTTGAAAAACCGACAGGAGATGGATCGTGACACGCCGTGCATGCACAGTTTCAACAACTTGTACTAATCTAGAGAACTCGCGGCGCATAAGTGTATTACACGCACCTTGTAACACTAAGTGCAAATTTACTATTAGACCCTAACCTATGGCAACAGAAATGCAAGAATAATAAAAAAAATAGCCTAAAGGTTCTAACCTATAGTATTTAGTCACAGTATGTTTACCTGTCCGCCTATGTAAATTTTAACAGTAGCCTAGAATGTAAAACAACGTTGTTGTCTGCAAAAATATCAGCCTAGGGTGGAATAGTAAATTTACGCCGTAACGCTGTTCACCACGTCTTCCATTTTTTCCATTCGTTTTGGCGCAAATTAATTTTAGGGCACTTAGCTGATATGTTGGCTATCAATGACTTTTTTTTAGGAATAATCAAGCACATTGTAATATTGGTAAACATTCTATGACTATAGAGGCAAGTCAGGCTATTTTTTTAATGCTTGCATTGCGAGGTGTCCTCATGTAAACTTTAGTCTAATATTGTTTAAAGGGTGTTAGGCCTATTTCTAACACAGTAGGCCTATATATGTCTTAAATTATCTACAAAAGTATAATATTCTTACCTGATAGTCTTGCAATTCTTCTTCATTAAACTGACTGACGCCTTGACCCATTATTATACACCTGAAAGCGTACTAGGCCCAGTAGAAGTCGCCTAAGCTGGATTTTGAACAATCATCTGTCTTAATTAATCTAATTTATATATTATTAACAGTTCTAGTGAAATGTATTACTTGTCTAAAGATTATGCTTAGTTTTTACCACAGTAAACACTCAACAACCAACTAATAAATGTTATTTTTAACTGAGATTCATAACCTTTAAGTTCTTGTTACGGCCTTGGACAAACAGTTTACTCACACTTAGACCACTCACACTCGCTGCTTTCTTGCTACGGTCTAGTTGGTATTATTATCTCTGGTTGCATAGTATTTAAGTATTCATTTATACTCATTTACTTGTATACAGTGTATACAGTCACCGTTCGCTCTTCAGATATCAATATATGCTCATGTGACATTTAATTTTTTTTTTTTTTTTTTTTTTTTCTTTTGTTGCCGTTGAAGGCTGGGCACTGATTTATTTCATGTGGCCCCTTCCAATTTTACTGCTTTTCGTAATTGTTTTCTTTTGTTATTTCCGGATTCTCACTGTCGTTTTGACTTTCATAACACCTTCGGATTTTCACCTTTCGCTCTGTTATCAGATTTGCTCGCAATATGTATAGTGGTTGTTTATTCGTACTTTTACAGTGGCTGGTTATTGACGATTAAGTTAATTTGTTCTGAATGGCTGATTTTTCTATATCAAAATACAGTTTCTACGTGTTAGTAAAACAAACAAACAGATATGTACCTAATCTAACATGTATTAAAGTTTTGTTTTCATGTATGTTAGTCACCAAAAGTGGGAACTCTTAAGGATTTGTAGTTAATAGGACCTTTGGAT
>JAGFPH010001486.1:65631-85443 GCA_018207615.1 Philaenus spumarius | reverse complement strand
CTAAAAATTCTTCCTTTTCGAGATATTAGCAACTTTATGTCAATTTATTTCAACAGGTCAAAAGTTACGACAATTTGTAATTGTTTGCTAAATTGAGTAATTTTCGGTACAAAACTGTACTTTGGTTATTTTCTTTATTCATAGCTAGTATATTGTTTATTTACACCTAAGGGTTTGGTAAATGTACATTACCTGCAGTCTCGCGTGGCCACATGAAAATAGTTTGTGCCAGTGTGTTTAATTAGACATTATAGAGTATTCGTAATACCGAATATATGCTACTGTAAAAGTTTCGTAAAAGTTTTTATATTACTGTAGGTGTTTATTTCTTAAGCTTGAACTGAATTGCTTATAATGGTGGAAATCTGTGTCAAGTGTAATCAGGAAATAACTTGTGAAGTAGCAAAGTGCAAGGATTATGATAAAGCATTTCATCCTTCGTGTTCGAAAATAGGAGAAGAAGGCTTCAAAAAACTAGGTAGGAAAAAGGCATCCTTTATATGTGGGTTGTGTAAAGATGAATCTAGCGTTCTGGGAAACAATGAAATAATTTTACAAGCCATAGCTGCGGTTAATGACAATGTAGACAAAAGATTTAATGAGGTTCAAGTTTCTATTTCATCAATTTTGAACCAGTTTGAAACATTACGAACTGCCTTTGATGTTTCTAAGAAGGAATGCGATGAATTGAAAATAGTTTGCACGGAGCTGAGTAAAAATAATGACGTTCTTACGGCTAAACTTGGTGAATGCACATTGCAAATTCAAGATTTAGAGCAATATTCTAGGTGCAATAATTTAGAAATTGTGGGAGTACCAGTAAGCCAGGGCGAGGATATATATGCGGTATTACATAAAATTGCGGAAATTATCAAAGTACAGTTTAATCCGAGTGATATTTCTGTGGCGCACCGTTTGCGGCCTTCGAAACGAAACGTTTATCCTAGCATCATAGTTCAGTTTATCTAGCGGCAAATTAGATCTTACAACTGTAAATATTAACACTTCTTTTCAATTATCGAAATTTTTCATCAATCAACATTTGACACCCTTTAATAAAGCTGTGCTTGGAAGAGGGCGTTCGATGGTACGGGAACGGAAGCTGGCCTACGCCTGGGTCTCTAACCTAAAGATTTTTGTGAAGAAAACTGAGGAAGAAGATGCTGTCAGGGTGAGAAGTATCCAGGATTTGGACCAGTATGTGAATGAATAAGTCAATTATATTATTTCTTAAAAAGGTATTTATATCATATTTTGTATCAAGTGTTGTTTGTTTGAAAAGAAGTGGCCATTTTAGTTTTTGTTTTGTAGATAAATACAATTTCATTGTTTTCTGATATCCCTCTCCTTTATTATATTAAAGTTTTTTAATAATATGTATAAATAATTTATAAGTTGTTTCCTCTTGTAAGAGGTCATTTACGTCTTGCTAATTTTGAATTTTTTTTTTTTTAATAGGAAATTTCGATTATGTAGCCTTAATTATTATTGTTCACTTATATTAATTACGATAACAGATGATTTTTATTTATAAGAAATGTATTTGGTTTTCGAGTTACTTGTTTTGATTTGTTTTGACGCTTTACCCTAAAGTGGTCTTGCTTTGTGTTGTAGTTGAAATTAAATGCATTATCTATCCAGCTTTATTTTTGATATAATGTCATTGATTTATAATTAATTATTATATTAGACTATTATTATTTAATTAAACTATAATTTAGGTGTTTTTACTTTAAATATGTTTATACTGTCTGTAATTTGATTATTTTTGTTAACTGTGCATATTGTAAGGGCACATAGTAATGTACAACATAACAGGCGGGACTGCGGGGATATTTTGTATAAAGACTTTTCCGGTTTGGAGCTAAATGATGAAACAGACAGTTTTAATAACATTGAATGCACTGAATATCAAGATAGTTTTGATTTTCAAAAATTTTCGCACAGAACAACAATGTCAAATTAAAAATTTTTCACATGAATATTAGAAGCCATTTGAAGAATTTTGAAAATTTATTAATCTATTTAAGTACTCTTAAAATAGATTTTGACTTAATAATATTAACAGAGGCTTGGGTTGGCGAGGACACGGATTTCTTAGTTTTGGAAGGGTTTGAATTGTTCAGAACAATTAAAAAGGTAAATAGGAGTGACGGTACCGTTATCTATGCCAATAAAAGATTGTCTGTGACAGGGGCAGAGGTCGTATTGGGAAGCGTTTATGGGTTATCTATTGAGTTTACTTTTTACAATAAACAGTTTAATATTCTTGCTCTCTATAGGACTCATGACAGTAGCATTACGGACCTTATTGACGGACTTGAAAAGCTTTATAGTGGTACTAATAAAGATAAAAGTTATATATGTTTGGGTGATATGAATATTAATTTACTTAAACCCGATGGCAATGTAGAACGTTACTTGGGTGTTATGACAGAGACTGGTTTTGTTAGTGCAATAAATGTTCCGACTAGAGTGACGTCATACGGCCAGACTTGTATTGACCATATTTTTGTAAAGCATTCTTGTTATAATGATGTACGATCAGCTGTGATTCACACAAGCATAACAGACCATTTTATTGTCGCGTTGGAAATACAGTTCCCGACAACCAATCATACAGCGAAACATATCGGGCCAAATTTCTGCATCGATAAATCGGTATTTAAAACGGTTATGAGAGAACAATCGTGGAGTACAGTTATTGCCGAAACTGACCTAAACAATAGTTGTAATTGTTTTATTGATATTATAAACCGTAGTATTAAAAAATCTGAACGTGTCATTTTAAACTCAAATACTAGATTTTTAAAAATTAAACCGTGGATAACACTTGGACTAATAAGATCGATTCGTAAAAGAGATAAGTTAAGTAAGATGGTAATTAAACAGCCCTTTAATACTGAACTTAAAAGATATTTCAAAAGTTATAAAAATAAACTTTCAAACATTATAAAGTTTACTAAACACTTATATTACAGGAATAAGATAAATGAAAATATAAATAACCCTAAGGTTTTTTGGCAAACGGTGAATGAAATTTCGGGTAACAAAAGGAAGAAAGAAACCTTCCCAGTTGGACAATTTTCAAAGGGTGCTGTTATGAGTCCGAACATATGTAAAGACATTGCAAGTAACTTTAACGACTTTTTTGCCACGGTAGGTCATAATTTGGCTATAGTTATTGACTCTAGTGGTACTCCGGTAATAAATGACGTCGACTTCAGGGCTAAAGGAGTGTTTAGGATTAATTTTGTTGATGAAAATACCATTTTGCAATATATTAGTAAACTTTGAGGTGGGTCTGCTCCTGGATATGATGGGATGTCAGCATCACTTTTAAAAAGCAACTGTAATTTTCTTGTAAAACCCCTTCATCATATCATAAACTTAAGTATTGAGTCGGGTAAGTTTCCAGAAGCTTTTAAATTGGCGAAGGTTGTTCCCCTATATAAGGCTGGAGATCTGGAAGATTTAGGTAATTTTCGTCCTATCTCTATGCTCAGCGTGTTTTCCAAAATAATTGAGAAAATTGTAAAAGATCAATTAGTGTCATACTTAAATGCTAATAATCTCTTGTCTGCGTGCCAGTATGGATTTAGAAGGGACACCAATATTTCAAATGCTTTATTTGATTTAAATAGAAATATTAATGAGGGGATCAATGGTAATTTAGGAAAAGTATTATAGTTTTCTTGGATTTAGCTAAAGCATTCGATTCGGTAGATAGACAAATATTGCTCAATAAATTGGACTTAATCGGGGTTCGTGGTAATGCGTACTTGTGGTTCGAAAGCTATTTGTCCAACAGGAAACAAATGGTGTCAGTGTGTGGAGTAAATAGTGAACCTCAGCCAGTGGAATATGGCGTCATTCAGGGGTCGACGTTAGGACCCATTCTTTTTTTAATTTATATAAATAATTTGTCTAAAATCAATATAGACGGGAAATTTTACCTATTTGCGGACGATACGGCTATTTTATTCGAAGGTAATAGTTGGGAAGAAGTACACGGGAAGGTTTTAAGGGATTTGTCGGTAGTGAAAAAGTGGTTTGATCAAAATTGTTTAACACTTAACATATCTAAAACAAAGTTCCTTCCTATAGCCCTTAGGTCCAATAGTGATTGTCCCTACGAAAGCATTAAGTTGCATTCGTGTGGGAATTACTTAAGTAAGTACTGTGCCTGTAGAGACATTGATAGAGTTGACACTTACAAATACTTAGGTGTCCTGTTTGATAAACGTTTAAATTGGTCTGCTCATGTTGACTATTTGAGTCGAAAAATTAGAAAGTTAATTTATGTTTTTAAAAATTTAAATGAAATATTATATTTTTGTGAAATAAGACAGTTGTACTTTGCATATTGTCAATCTTTGCTTTTGGGGGGGATAATAGTTTGGGGATGTGCCTGTAAAACCATTCTGGCCCCTTTAGATGTTGTTCAGAGATCAGTTATGAAAATAGCGCTGCGTAAACCAAAACGACACCCATCTGAAGAGCTGTTTAACCTTTTTAACGTATTTAATATCAGACAACTTTTTATAAAAACTCTCTTAACTTTTTTGCATAAGAATTCAAATTCCGTTTTGTCCATTTTGAACCATTCACATTTTACACGTCATTCTCAAACAGTGGGTATAAGGACCGATAGGCTTTATAAATCTGTATCCACCACAAATTCGTACTATGTATCACAGATCCTTTTTCGTAACATTCCAAGAAACTTGAGATTATTTAGTAATTATGAAATTAAGGTTTATAAAAGGCAAATTACTTTATGGTTGCGGGAAGTAGGAAGAGACTATTGTGAGTCCGCAATTTCATCGGAGTACGCATAGTGTTTTGTTTACATGGATATTTTGTGGTGTCACTGAAGTGACGTTGTTCTGATGCTGATCTTATTTATTATTTTTTACACTAAACAAATTTTGTTTTTTCTTTTTTTCTCTCTGTTATTATCATAAATTACATTTTATGTTGTGCACGACTCGTGTCCACGCACAGGCCTCGTGCCTATGTGGGCACTATTCCATAGTATTATATTTGTTGTAACTTTGTATTTGTGAAATTTGTTATATGGAAATAAATAAATAAAAATAAACATTATCAAGTATATATATTGTTTTATAATGAGAGAATATATTATGTTAAATTTTGCAATGTTTATTGATTTAAAAAAATATTACTTATGCCTAGTAAAGTTTTGTTATAGATTTTCTTACACGTTTAAAGTTGGTTTTACTCAAGTTTTAATTCAAGTTAGGCCTAAATATTTAAATTTAAATTAAGTTTCCATATTAAATATTTCATGAGTGTGATCATCGTTCGTAATGAGTAAAGTGTTTTGTGTGCGGTGGAGACATTGACGAATCCAGTAACGAGGTATCAAGAGATACAGAAAAAGGTACAGCATCTCTGATCAGACCTCAACTGGTGATGCAAAGAGGCGGGCTTCATCAACATCATCTCAAGATGAAACTATAAGTATAAAGTTTTCAGGGCTACATTTCGATTTTAAGACAATTTGCTTTTTTTGTGTGAAAGAAAAGCTTAATCTGATTGTAAGCACCTATTGAACAGTCTTAGTAAAAACATAAAATTTTGCTGTAATTGGAAAAGATGTCGACCATCTGACCACAATATTTTATTTATAACACCTGGCACAGGAGAAATTCAAACCAATATTTACTCCATATAATAAATGTAGCAACTGGAAATTAACTGTGGAACTGAAAGACATTTTATTCCTGCATGCTTTTATTGGCTGTGATTTAACATGTGCAACATTTTGAAAGTGTAAACTTGGTTTTATAAGACTGTATCAAAAACACCCCGACGTGCAAAGAGCTGCGAAAGAGTTCTTCAACCCCTCCTCCTTGCATGCTAATTTTGAAAAAGCTGGAAAATTATGCACGCTTAGGTGGTACGGTACTCCAATACCATTCATTCTTGAAATCTGAAGCAAATATCAGACCAGATCTCTCATCACTGCCACCAAGCGAAGGGACAACAAAAGAACATTTATTTCGCACATTTTATCTGGTTAGGTTTAACAATTTCTTTTAAAAAACTAATCATTCTAAAATATCCCCACCCCCAGTTTTAGAGAAGGAAGGCATAATTTGTAAAAAATACACGCCATTGTTACAACAAATAGATGGTTATGATTTTAATTTTGGCAAACCTGTAACTGCTGGTAAATCTTACTTTAATTTAGGCTTGGTCGGCATGAGTTGACAAATTTATTTTCTCGTTGAAATGTAATATGTTTATAACTCATAAGTAGTCATTACCATTATCACCTTTTATTGTTTACAAACATTATCAGTTAAACCTCTAGAACTATAAAATGAAAGATAAAGCTTAGCTAGGCGTAAATACTTTCATCAACCCTGAAGTCTAAGTTAAAAATTATTAATGAGGCTATAATATAGAAATGAAATGAAAGTAATAAAATTACAGTACGATACCCTTACAGTTACCATAATGATAAGAATAACAATACAGTAGTTGTTGCTAAGAAAAAGATTTTTGAGGAATGGATAGACAATATTATAGTATAGTTACTTAACAATATTTGTACAGTTGGCTAGTGGTAGTTTTATTACACCACTTAAAAAAAAAAAAAACTAAAAAAACAGCTAGGCCTATTTATTTCATAAACTGCTAAGTTTTAGACCAACCATTTTATAAAAGAAGTAATACTAGGCCAATATGGAAAGAGAAAAAATATTGAACTCTTTACAAAGTAATTAAAGTATATTCAGTTTATTTAGAATAGAATGAGCCATGAATCTCACAAAATAAAGTGAGTCAATGGTTTAGAGTTAGGGCCACACCTAAGTCTACTTCCTATTGAATTGATTTCACTTATCTATAAAACATATACTACAGTACCTATATAAAAGTGGTTTTGTCCTGACTGACTGACATAGAATTAACATAAAGCAAAAATTAATTAAGATAAACATACAAAAACTGAAAGATATATGTTCTTATGGGGATCATAGACGTACACTAGGAAAGGATTTTACAAAATTTTGATTTTAAAGCGTAAAAATGGTGCAACTTTGGGGGTTATCTTCCAGCCATATAACAGATAAAAACAGCTGATTCTGATTAAAAGCTTTGTAGAATGCATATATACATTCATTACCATAGCAACAGACTTAGAAAATTTAAAATAAGTTAATTATTCTTCACAACCAACAGCTTTTTTAGGGTAGGTTAAAAAATAAAAGCAAACACAAACAAAAATCAACAAAAAATGCTTCATTATAATTCAATTCAAACACCTGTTGTTACATATTTTATAAACAGCACCTGATTTGGATAAAAAATTAACATTTTAGGTTAGGCCTATAAGTTACTGAACCAAAACACATTTTTTGAAAGCATTTACATTTATTATCATAGCAACTAACTTGGCAGATTTAGAATCAGGTAATTATTCTTCACAACAGCTATTTTAGATTAGGTAAAACACAAACAAAAATCAAAGAAAAATTTATTGCAGTATTGCATGCTACAATTCGAATTATTGGGGATAATGCATTAGAGAACTATTTCGATCTCTATTTTATATAATGTATAGGTCACCGCTACCTCCACCACCCAACCACAGACAGACCCTACCAATCCAAGTCCCTCTGTCCTAATCAATCATAATTTCTGTGAACATTTCAGAGTAGGCTATAGGCCTACAATAATCTACATTGGCTTCGCCATGAGACGCTGCTGATGTTGGTGAGCAAAGTGAGCAAGGACGGAGCCCCTAGTATATGTTTATAAACTGGAAACATTATACTCTTGACTAGAGACTGTAAGTAAATGCTTCAGGGGTTTTTTTTTTGAATGGTTGCAATTCTGTTATGCAAAACAGCGTATTGGTAATATAATAGGAAACAAAACTTTTACTGGTTCCTCATGTGTGAGGTTGGTAAAGTTTTGTTGCAGCTAGCCAGATGTTATGAATTCTGTCGTTCAAGTGGGGGCATTTCTCTCTAGATAAATATTCTGCCAGGTAACCAGCAAAATTTAGTTTTTTTCCTTCGGTACCTTTTCACGAATGTCACGCCACCTACGTTCAATAATGTTTGTATGAGCATAATGTATATGACAACGTTGTCAAGATTAAGTTTTCTTGTTTCAAAAGTTTCGTTTGATTGCATTCAATATCATTTTATATGTTTTAGAGTTATTTTACTAATCCATGGTTTGTAGGGGTAAAGATTTATAGGCCTAAATATTTTCCATGTATTTTGTCTACTATCTTTTTTTCATTCATTTTGTTTAGTAGCCTCTATGTATTTATTATTTTAATTTTTTGTGTCGAAAGTTGCTTAGGCCTATGTGATTTAAGTTAGAAAATCTTCAGTCACAAGTTTTACGCCATCACCATATAGGCTAACAGTATTGCCAGATTTGTATAAAATAAGAAGTGCTACCAACATACTATAAATGTTTAGAAATTAAAAACAAAGTAGGCCTACCGGTATCAGATTAAGAACTTAAAACCTTTTTTAGAAAAGTAAGAAGTGTTAAAAACTTACATAATATTTACAATCAAGAAACATACTAAGTTAAGACTGAAGACTGTAAGTTGAAACTTGAAGCTATTTTTTTATAAATAGGCCAAGAGTTGCAATTCTGTAATCTTTTTAATGTGACATAATGTTCAATTTGGCAATGTTAGAAAACTCGAGGATTTATTCTATTATTTCATATCATTCAATATTGTTTTATATGGTTCATTGTTTGTTTATAGTCTACAAATGTCAAAATGAATGTTTATAAACAATATATTATATAGGATAACATATCCTACCCAAAAATAACTTCAAGTGTAATTTTGTGGGTTATTGTTTTATACACATATAGGCCTATTGTCTTCTAAAACTAGGCCTAGACTTCGTTTTTCTATGAGTAACAAATTCATGAAAACACAAAATATGTTTCTATAAAGGCCTAATTTTATTCAATGAAGCCTAATTAGCGCAACTTTACTATTCGACTCTCTACGCCATATTGCTGCGCAGCGGTGCCAACATATACGCAACGAATGTTTTAATACGTCAAAGTTGTAATGTTCAATTCAATTTTTAAATAGCCTATCTAAAAACCAAAAATAATAACTTTAACAAAATGTATTGTAATTAATTTAAAACACTTTAAACTTAAACTCTATTAATAAAATAAGTTATTAAGAAAATATTAGACATAAGCCTATGTTAGACATGTGAATGCAAAAGTAAATAAACACGATAGCCGGTTTCCGCGATTCCTATGGCTTAACATCACTTAATAAAATAATACACTTTTAACTTAAACTCACTTCAAGAATAATAAAAAAAAACCTAAAAGGTTCTAACCTATAGTATTCCTTCCGTCACAGTATGTTAATATATAATTCAACCATTCAATTAGTACAATATAGTTAGGTTGGCAGCACTACTCTATTTCCTAAAAAAAGGTCATCTTCTGCAAACATAGTATGAGCGTAGAGTCGAATAGTAAAGTTACGCCGCCAAAATTTATTTTATACAAACTGTAAATTATATTTTCTTTTGACTACTCCATAAGTGCTACTCACAACAAAACAATGAGTTCAAAAACAAAACACACCCGTCCAAATATGATCTGCGAACACACAATTTGTTTGTTGAAAAACCGACAGGAGATGGATCATGACACACCGTGCGCGCACAGTTCCAACAACTTGTACTAATATAGAGAACTCGAGGCGCATAAGTGTATACACGCACCTTGTAACACTGGGTGCAAATTTACTATTAGACCCTAGGCTAACCTATGGCAACAGAAATGCAAGAATAAAAAAAAAATAGCCTAAAGGTTCTAACCTATAGTATTTAGTCACAGTAACTTATGTTTACCTGTCCGCCTTATATAACATTTAACAGTAGCCTAGAATGTAAAACAACGTTGTTGTCTGCAAAAATATCAGCCTAGGGTGGAATAGTAGATTTACGCCGTAACGTTGTTCACCACGTCTTCCATTTTTTCCATTCGTTTTGGCGCAAATTAATTTTAGTGCACCTAGCTGATATGTTGGCTATCGATGACTTTTTTTTAGGAATAATCATGCACATTGTAATATTGGTAAACATTCTATGACTATAGAGACAAGTCAGGCTATTTTTTTATAATGCTTGCATTGCGAGGTGTCCTCATGTAAACTTTAGTCTAATATTGTTATTGCTTTAAAGGGTGTTAGGCCTATTTCTAACACAGTAGGCCTATATATGTCTTAAATTATCTACAAAAGCATAATATTCTTACCTGATAGTCTTGCAATTCTTCTTCATTAAACTGACTGACGCCTTGACCCATTATTATACACCTGAAAGTGTACTAGTAGGCCCAGTAGAAGTCGCCTAAGCTGGATTTTGAACAATCATCTGTCTTAATTAATCTAATTTATATATTATTATCAGTTCTAGTGAAATGTATTACTTGTCTGAAGATTATGCTTAGTTTTTACCACAGTAAACACTCAACAATCAACTAATAAATGTTATTCTTAACTGAGATTCATAACCTTAAGTTCTTGCACTTGGTATTATTATCTCTGAGTTTCTGAGTTCTTGTTACGGCCTTGGACATACAGTTTACTCACACTCGTTGCTGTCTTGCTACTTTGCTACGGTCTAGTCCTCTTGGTATTATTATCTCTGGGTCTAGTTGCATAGTATTTAAGTATTTTATTTATACTCATTTACTTGTATACAGTCACCGTTCGCTCTTCAGATATCAATATATGCTCACGTGACATTTAATTTTAATAACAGCTGATCTGTTGTACTTATTTATCTCTTATAGACTGTCTTAAGCCCCGTCCACACTTGCAGACTTGTCTGCGGAAACATTGTCGGCCGACTGTCTCTCCGGTGTTTTCTCTTGTCTCCGGAGACTGTCGGCGGACAGTCTGCCGACTGTCTGCCGACTGTCTGCCGACTGTCTGCCGACTGTCTGCCGACTGTCTGCCGACTGTCTGCCGACTGTCTGCCGACTGTCTGCCGACTGTCCGCCGACAGTATGTGTGTTTCTGGAGACAAAAGACAATGTTTTCTGTTTTCCAAACGAACGGGAAACACGCAGACTGTCGGCCGACTATCAATATACTTATACTGTAAAGTGATATATATGGTACATTTTATACTTTTGTGAAGAAAATAACATAACAATTTATTTATTCTTATTATATCAATAAAATTGTGAGAGTAAGTAATACGTATTTTTCCCCTTTACTTTTTATTTGAAATTAAGAATAGTGGCCTATATTTCAATATTAGTCTCTAAAGTAACTTTTTTCATATTACAGAACATATATTAATATTGAATTTTTAGTGAAAAACTATTGTTTGAATAATAAAACTAACAAAATATTGTGTTATTTTATACATAAAGAGAGATTAAAAAAATAATAACAATACACTAATTCTCGCATACATTCGTTTAGTGACCAAACGCGTTTCAATGACAAAGTCGTCATCCTCAGTGATACATAAGCTACAACTAAAAACGTATAACTAGTTTAGCCTAGGACTAAGCTACATATTTATATCCCTCTACAAGAGTGGGCATGGTCTTAGCGTATAAACAACCAATAGGATTATCGTAACATCAGAAAGTGAAATACCACAGTCAATAGGAAAGAGAGGGAGGGTAATATTACAGTCATTAAACGTATGTGTGTGAGAATTAGTGTATTTTTATTATTATTTAATAATAAATCACCCACATGATTTACAAAGATAAAGCACGCACAAGCTAAAACCACGGCATATTCAGTCACTATGTCGTCAAACACTGGCTTTCTAGTGTGGACGCAAAACAAGACGGAGACTCGAATCACAAACTGTGTCGGCAGACAGTCGGCCGACAGTCTGCAAACAGTCGGCCGACAGTCGGCAGACAGTCTGCAGACAGTCTGCCGACAGTCGGCCGATTGTTTGCATACACAGTCTGCAAGTGTGGACGATGCCTTTGACGGTTGTGCCAAGTGCCACCCAGGCAACTAAAAACCCCTTTCGGATCGGCCTTCAAGTTCAAGGGTAAATCATCCCATTTACTACCAAGTTAAAAAGGTTAAAAAATGTAGGAATACGAATGTCAAACTTCATCAGATTACATTAGGTTTAAGTAATTTTTAATATACGTAATATAAATACTCGTTAATTTGATGAACAAATAACTATCATCTTTGATTAAAAAATGTCTATAATCAAAGCTACCCTCAAGTTATAAATATAGTTCAACAACGCTTTTTAGTAGTGTAATTAGAAGTGTTAATTATTTGTCGAATAGTTCATTTTAAAATAACCAGCTGTGATCACCAATGTATCTTCTAGATAGGTCACCTAATGAATGATATTGTGATTGTGAGAGCTTTTAAAGTCCAAGTTTTAGTAGTGTGAACTACTTCACTACAGACTTCGCTGTTCTTGAAATGAAATTACTTTTATAATGGTTAACTCTATTGACGCTAGAATGAGCCACCGTCATTTTACCGTCACTCGACACTATTTTGCCTCCGATTTAGTTTGATAGGGACATTCTTGTATTGTATGAATACAGAATATAGTATTCTGTATTCATTGCTAAGGGTCTGCTCCAGTAAACGAGAAAGCTACCGGAAACGAAAGCGCTTCTCACTGTATCCCTATCTAAACAGTGCAATTTCTTGCAGCTGAACGCTTTGACATTGCCTCATTTCATACCATTTTATAAGTCTATCTTTTGTAATTGAGTGTTGAAAAAAAACTGAATATTCTTTATAAAATTTCGGATCCGGCTTGCAAATTATTTTTCATTATTAATTTTTTATTGTGTTAGGAAAAAAATTCAAACTTTGTACTTACAAAATGTCAATTACATAACAAATCAAAAACATTTAAAAAAATGTAAATTACAAGACGGATGTGTATTGTGTCTGTGCTTAAAATGAGACCTTGCAAACAATTTTATGATAAAAAGTAAACGAAATAAATGGTTTGAAATTTAATATTGCTCTTATGGGATAAAAATCCAATATGGCCGTCACTACAGTAGACCCTTAATATTTAAATCTGGAGGATATATTTAATAAAATACAGTTAACAAATTATTAACATTATTAAAAAAATAACACAATTAGGCATAAAAGCATTGCATAAAACATACGTATATCAAACAATCATTCCAATAAAAAAATAAGAATCTTAACTTTAATACCTGAGTCCTATAATAGTTCCAAAACCTGCCTTGTCCACTTTTTGAAATTTTACAGGAAATGCAATAAACTGTCGCAGTGAGAACTCCCATATTAATTAGACATGTGATATATTACCTAAAACCTTATGATTTGTAGAATAAGTTAGAGTAAATTGTATATCTTCCCAAAAAGCCAGAAAATAAATAAATAAATGTTTAAGTTGGATAAGGCGGGTTTTGGAATTGTATATGTCGTCAGACTGATTCTGGAACAAACCTGAATGGATAAGACACTTTATGGAACAAAAACCCTAAATATGCAGAAGGCAGGTTTTGGAATAAACAAGGGAGTAGGCAGATTTTGGAATTTACTTAAAAGGATATGATTGCTTTTGGAATATACATGGGCTACTTCAGAGGTTATGTACAACACTGTCTTAAGCTTAATACTATTTAATGAAATACATAGAAAAGTATAATAATACATGAAAGTTTAAACATACTAATTTTTACAATAATTTCTTAAAATGTTCGTACTGTATTAAGTTTCACTTGTATAAGGGTAATGCCCTTTAAAAAAGTAGGCATAAGATATGAGTTTTACTTTTATAAGAGTAATGTATTTTTATAAACTAGGTCTATAAGACATAAGGACTTTTAAGACCTACGCCTACACCCTTAACTCGTTTTCTTGGTGCTCACAATATTCCTCTTCGTTTTCATCGATAACTTCTGAAGGAGGTAGATTTACAATATCTACATACAAGGATAACTCTTTCTTAGCATGCCAATTTTCACCGAAATGACTAGCTAACAATTTTTTAACATCATTAAGTTTTATAGCTTTTACCACATTTTGCGTAGGAATTACCATGGGACAGATCTCACTAGCTTTTTTTGTCTTTTTTGGTTACACTTCTGGGTTTGGTTAGATCGCTTCTATAATACATTTCCCCTCTCACTAAAATGTTCGTCTTGTTCTTGTTACGGCTGATCATAAATCTCCTAGAAACATTGAATGGAAAGTGCCAATTCCCCGGTAGTTTTATAACTTCTCCTACAGCCGTTTTCCAATCAAAGACTTTACAGTCAGCTCAAAGTTCTATAATTGTTGCATAGTTTGAAAAAATGTCTTTATATTCTTCGGGTAAGATTATTGTGTCTTTCTTGCTCACTTCTTTCTCTATAGAGGCGAACACCCTATCAGACGGAAGAAAAGAGTGATCCGGCACAGGAAAAATTACTTCGACTCTAAGAACATGAACTGGAGCATGATCAATCAACCATTTTGAAAGCATGCCAATGATTGTGGTATTTTTGTTTTGTCCACCACAACCATCTGCAAATAGGCGGACTGTTTTGATACTAGGGTATATACTGATCTCGCATTCAGGATATGAAAAACCGCACTTGCTATTTGGTTGGATCCTTTGGCGTATTCATATTCACACCAAGTGAAAGAAAACACCTTATCTTTTTCGAGCTTTTCTTTTGATGACCCCTCAACAACTGTAAAGTTGTACATATACAACTGTCGAGAGTAATAGGCTCTCTGGTTGGGAACCTTGGGTAGCACATGATTTTTTGGGCAGCCATATGAAAGTACCAATGTGTCTGAAGTTGATTCTTGTCCAAGCATTTGGAAAAACGCTTTGGCCTGGAGTCTATGGATTCGTTTTTGAGTAATTACATTTTGCTTTTCTTCATTTTCTGCAAGTTTGATTTGCTCCTTCAGTTGCAGGCAGCGTGAACACACATCGACTGCAGGAGCCCCGAATCCAATATTAAAATGCTTATTTACATGGTTTCTGAAAAAGGACTTTTTTACTTTTAATGTGACATCAGTTGTATCACAGCTCCAGTTGTACATCTTCCAAAGTTTATTAATATTTAGATCACTAGAGATGTATATCTTTTGGGATTTTCCCCTGCAGTAGTGCTTTACTATTACACTAATTTGTCCCATAAATTTATTTACAGATTCTCTTTTTCTGTCAAAATTTTTGGACTTTGTGTCTCCACCCCTTTTATCTGTTAGTTGGTTACCACTAAAATGATTTTTGCATATGTTTTGAACTCGTGTTTTCTTTACATTTAAAATTACCATAAAGGTTTTTTGACATACTTGAACTTTAGCAGGGTTTCCTGGGTCAATAGTAGTTTTTTTTACAAAGTACGATATCGCCATACCTTTTCTGGCGCTGCCTTCCTTCTTTTGACGATTTCTCTTCGGTATACTGATTTTAAAATATTTTAGAATAAAGAAGTCCTGGCATAGTTTTCTTGGAGTTGAATAGAACATGTGATGGAAGTAATTTACATCTCTTCTGGCCAGTGTCATTCACTTCAGTGTTTCTCCAGAGTGGCCACAATTTGGGAGAGGCGGAGGGCCCTTTGAGGAGTACCTGAAACAAAAAATAAATACTACTTAATATAAACCAATCTTATAAGCAAAAAAGTAATATTTTATCCTGTAAAAACATAACAATAATTAAGTTGTTGACATTTTCAATTAATATTTTAAGGTCTTAAACTGGTCAGTAGGCCTATGCTATGTTTAAAGGTTAGGTTCATATTTTTCTTTCTTTACAGTTAGATTTGTAACATATTTTAGCGCAAACTTACCTCTCTATCTTTTTCTTGTTCTTTGTCCAGTTTTCAACATCTCTAAGCTTCTTTCTGCCTCTTTCTTGTGGGGGAAAAAAATCTAGTTTCTTCCATTTCCATGATTACTTCAAGACAATACACAAGAATAACTTGCACATGAAAACAAAATTAATTAATAATTCAGACAGTTTAAAAAAATTAAACATATGTTTAGTTCAGACAGTCTGACAAACCTGCAAATTAAAATAAATGCTCAAAGAAACTATTGTTACAAAAATTAGCCTTTTCACTATACATAAATCACAGTGGATAAGGAATAATTTAGAATTAATAGCTAACCCGGTGTAATGGAAGTCATAGGGATTAGACTGGTTTTGGAGTGAAATAGAGCAGGTAGGTTTTGGAAGTAACTTTCCGAAAATAAGACTGCTATTGGAACAAACTTGAATTTTATATTTAATTTTTAAATAGGATATGATTTTTTCTGGAACTGAAAATTTATATAGGAAGATGTGATTCAAAACACAGAGTAAGACAGTATCAATAACTCAATTTCGGATTTTTTGGGATAAGGCAGGTTTTGGAACTATAGGACTCAGTCGTGTACTAAAATGTTCTGACATTTTATTTAGAAGTTAGTAGTTCATTATTATCCGCCAAGAAGACTAACGCTGGTTGCTTATATATCGCTTAACAATGAATGTTATCAAATTTATGTACACACAGTATTTCCAACAAAAATAGCTTTACTTACAATGGCGAGGGAAGTTGGCTAAACTCTTAAAATAATTAAATAACCATAGATGTACATCCTACGGCTTAAACCATGTTTCCTAAAAGTTTATCTTCAAAGTATTTACATATATTATACAAAATAGTAAAATAAAACAGTAATTTACTATCAATGGAGGGGAGGTAGATTTCAAATTAAATCATAAATACTAAAATGTTTATGTTCACAATAAAGTATTTTACATCAAAAGTAGTCAAATAAATTTGTAGGCAGCTTATAGATTAAACAATGGCTGCTATGAGTATGAAACATCAAATAGTTTAATAATAGAGTACTGGTAATAATGTAATAATAATGAGGGGTTAGCTCATAAGTTAAATAATTAATACAAAAATATATATACAGAAATTATTTACAAACATAAAATATTAAGTACCTGGGCAACCGAGCATCGCTCAGTAGGTGTCCTCCTACGAGCGCCCTGTCCAACGAGCGCCATGTCCATCTAGCGCCCATTCTCGGGTTGACGAGGGTCAGAGAGGGGTTGACAGGTCTAGGAGCTTTCCAACGAGCGCCGCATTTACTTCTGACCTAAATATGAATCCCCTCAAATCAGCTACAAATGTTATAAAACCCTAAATTAAACGTAATATAAGCATGCGTATACCATGTGCGATGATTCGTGACAGGCCCACCTTGATTTAGAGGTGCCTTTGATTATAAGTGGGCACGCAATCCTGGCTGGCGCTAACAATGAACCTTTTCGCACTTTTCTTCCACTAATAGAATATTTAAGAGGTATTAAAGTTGACATTTTCTTTAAACTATTCAAGTTATATTTAGAAATATTAAATCCGCTTTTGAGGGGGGATGCGGAATACTACCCCCCGGAAAACTACCCCCCCGAGGAGGTTCCTACAATTATACTGTTATCGGAAACATACTGTGACTAAACAGTTTAGGTTAGTCCTCTAGTTTTTTTTTAATTCTAATTATATCGAAACTTGAGTGTGCGTGACTGGAAAACTGCCCCCCCCCCTGATCTCTGACGTCAAAATGACGTAGGAACCTGCTTGGGGGGGTAGTTTTCCGGGGGGTAGTATTCCGGCGACCCTTTTGAGGGACATGACCTAATACTGGCATATTAAATTGTTTATACACGTGCTTATAACACGTATGGCACTGCTTACAAAAATTACCGTTTAATTTAGGACAGAATTGAGGTGTTTCATATTTAGGTATCTACAACTTACTAGAAGCAGTGATTCAGTAAATAGCACCTGGTAAAATACCAAATAAAAGATTTGGGAGGTATTTTGTTTAAGAACATTTTTGGAAATAATTTGTTATATTTTTATCATTTTTTTAGTTCTAGTTTTACAAATCCGACAACGGCTATTGAAATAACGTTACTTTAATATTATAAACTATATATCGTTGCGATTATCTATAAGAAAGGTTTTAAATACAAGCATATGGGTCATATTTAAGGAATGTTTTTCGATGACACTGATCGTGTCAATTCATCGATCAGTAAATACTAACAAGTACAGGTGGTCGAAGGGGGTAACACAGAAATGCGGCGCTCGTTGGATAGCTCCTAGACCTGTCAACCCCTCTCTGACCCTCGTCAACCCGAGAGTGGGCGCTAGATGGACATGGCGCTCGTAGGACAGGGCGCTCATAGGAGGCAACCGCTCAGTACTTTATTTTAGGAAAATGTATGCAAATACGAATCACATACTGAATTTGTTTATGTATTTTAGAAATAACAAATAATAATTATAATCATTAGATAAATTATATTACCTTTATAGAAATATAAAGAATGCAGAAACTGGTGAAAAGTGTTTTACAACGGTTAATAACAGCACAAAAATAATGTTTTAGTTACGCTTGGTGTTGAAATCAGCTGATAATGGAAATATTATAGTAAACAGCTGATTACTGTTATTATTATAGTCAATAAACATTATGTAATGATTTTAAACTCCATAAGTCCAATGTTAAAAATTTTCAATTTTCAAATGAGTTGTCTAGAAAAATACGAGTTTTCCTGAGGTAGTGGTTTTCACAAATCGATTTCTTAGACCCAAAAGCCTCTAATCCCAAACTTTCAGCAAAATCTTTCCGCTGGATCTCGAGATTGCTCGTACACATACGTACAAACAAACAAACAGACATTGCTCGTATTAGAGTATAGGATTTAATATCAATGGGGGATTTAGTTTATGTAATAAACAATTAGTACTACAATGTATAAGTACGGAAATTATTTACAGTTAGTTGTTAACAGTTGAAATATAAAAAGTGTTATTTCTTGACACTATGGTGAGCAGCCACAAATAGTTAAATAAAATGATTTTATGTTCAAAAATCGCTAAAATGTGGGTGTTTACACTATTAGCACGAAAACTGAATGAAAATTTTCAGGTAGAACGGATTTTTGGTTATTTCAGTTCACTTCTTCGTTGAAGGATGCATGATTAGGAAATAAGAGTTTGCTCATCATCAAACTCGTACGAGCTCCGAGCTTTCAAAGCTGCCTGGCCGTCTGAATATATGCAGATTTTTCTATTCATGTGTCTTAAGAACATATTACACTATCAAATAAACGATAAATTTCTTTGATCAAAGAATTTTCATCAAAGAAATTTGATGATTCTTCGACAAAATAATTCGTTCATCAAACTTTGGCTAGCGAATCTAAAAGTATTATGCAATGGTCCTATTTTATGAGACTATCCAGACTGAATTAATTATATAATAAAAGTCACGTGACCATCAAAATGTCTTAAAAACATAAAACTCTTTCCGGAAATTCCAACTGAATTCTCACTTACTACGAATATATAACTTTGATAAAAAAAAACTTCTTGTAGTGTTTTTAAGATATTAAAGTCCTAAGTCGTTAAAAGTAATACCAAAACAGTCTAGAGCAATTAAATTAGTAATGAACTTTAATTATAGTTCGTAAAATTAAAGAAATAATAAAAACTAACCAAATAAATATAATTTTATCCTTTTTAATAAAGTACACACTCCAATGAAATTGTAATCGTATTAAATGTTTTTTAGAGTCGGCAGTAATTTTATTTAGTGTAGTGTTTGTAGTGATTTTAAAATTGAATTTTCGGCTTTTTACCTTCTTCTTAAGGTATGTTTTCTGCGTATCATTTCCGCAAGGAATGCTGGAACGAAATACTAGTCCCACAAAAATGTTATCGCACTTTAATTCAGTAACTTTAAACTGGTAA
>JAGFPH010001486.1:30423-42868 GCA_018207615.1 Philaenus spumarius | reverse complement strand
GGGGGGGGGGGAAGAAAGAGAGAGATATTAATTGATAATTTGCTTTTATTTAGGCGCAGTTAATTGGCCCCTTTAACTTTACCCATCATCAAAATATATAAATGTTTACAATTAAAAAAAATAAAAAATAAAAATAAATTCAAAGACGTATACAAAGGAATACATAAACAAATAAGACTTAAGCTATAAATAGAAAACATAAATTATAAACGAAATGATATGAAAAGAATTAGAATACACAAAAATATTAATACAATAAATATGTAAAAGTCAATATGTAAAGAGAAAAAAAAAAAACTTAAAATGACATATACATTATAATACTAAAACTAAACATAACCACAAACTTCAGTCCCCTCGATGAATGCAAAAGACCAGCCATAGTTAAGAAATTGATTTCAAAAACATGAAAATACATATAATAAATGTAATTAATTAGAATAAAAATAACAAAAACTATATTACCACGAAATCATACCCTCTCCAGTTGCGCTGCCAAAAACCGTCCCGTCAATTTTGGGACTATTAGATGTGAACTACCAGTCAATTTAAACTGAGATAGACCTGAAACTCCCTACCCGAGCATCAATAAGAATTCTACAATCTGAACCGGAAACTGCAAAGTATTTATAAAAGATGGACGAAAGGTGAAGGTGAATTTGGAGAGTTCAGAAGCTGAACGTGTATTGATACATGTATATCAGACATAAAATTAAAATATTTAGAAATATAATTTTACTTATTCACTACCGTATACTATTGTATATAGAAAGTATAGTGATCGCCAAAAAAAAATCGATGTTGAGATTTTTCTGGAAAAATCCGTTTTGGGACCTCCTGAGTCCAAAAAAGTGTTTTTTTTCAAAATGTCTGTCTGTATGTCTGTAAGAATACAAAGCTAGAGAGAAAACTATTCTATCGATTTCGAACAAATTTTCACCAAAGATGTCAATTAGGCCTGTATATATGCACGAAAAAAGGTTTTGAACATTTTTGAAAAAAACCCCATTTTTTTGCCAAAAAACCCCCAAAAATAGGTTATTATTTTTTTTTATAAAAAAACAGCGTTAACGAATTTGATAAAATTTGGCATATTTGTAGCGATTAATGTACCCTACCATTTGCGAAAAACAACATCTTTCTATAAATTCTCGTTTTGCTAATAATAATAATAACAGATTTTTGGGTGTTTTTTTAGCCAAAAAGAGGGTTGTTTTTCAAACTATTTCAAAACCCTTTTTCGTGCATCTATACAGGCCTAATTTACATGTTTAGTGCAAATTTGTTCGAAATCGATCTAAAAGTTTTCTCTTAGCTAATAATAATATTTATTAGTTAACCTTCTACTTTAATGTATCATCTCTCCAACTTTAATACAATTATGAAGTCACAGTGAATCTGTTTAATAATTTAAATATGTTTGTGAGAAAGTATGTGCCAGTTTCTAGTACCGTTTATTTTAATTAAATTTAAAAAAAATATATAATACATCAACAAATCAAGGTTTCTTCGAGAACCAAGCTTGAGCTATTTCAATTGATTATAGAAAGGAGTAACGTGTTGACCAAAACCTATATGAAAACAAACAGACTCCGTTGACAAGTAACTGTAAACGACACACCTATAACCAAAAAGCAGTGACTCGACAAGCAGAGCTTTCATCACCTTAGTGGGAATAAGCATTCTGTAGCGTCTGAGCAGCTTTTAGAGAGGAGAACACTTTGTTTCATTGTCTACATGATTTGACCAAGTAAGTGCTCTGGTAAATAAAATACAAAGATTTTTGACTTTTTCCTTAAATTATAAATTGCTGTTACTAACCATTATATAAGGCACAGATCGAAAATCAATATTATTTAATAAATGTGTGTAGCCAATTATAATTGCCTGCCTTTTCTCTTCATTAATCTGGATACCATCATGCGCTGACTAAACAGTCAGTGAAATAATGTGTTTAATTATAAGGCTCACGACGCATTCATCTATAATTTGAAACTTTTCAGTGCTTATACATCTGAAGATCGTCAGCACATAGACGATAGCTGCAATAATTATAAACATTTGAAGAGATGTCACACACATATATATATATGTAAAGAACTGGGCCTAAAACCGATCCCTGCGGGACTCCACTTTGTACTTCTAACCAACCAGAACAGGAGTTATTCTGTTCAAGAACACACTGTTGCCTTTTGCCAAGGAATGCCCTAAAGCATGATAAGGAAGGTGCTGAAAAATTTTAACTTTTGAGTTTGCTATAAAGTGTCGCGCATAACTGAATAAAAAGCTTTGCTATGGTCAAACAATGTCAAAAAAGTGACTTCCCTCCGGTCCATGGCATACATAATCATTTTGAATAAGACCGTTGTTGTTCTGTATCGTTGTCTGAAACCCGTTTGAAACCCGACATACAGATTATTAGTTTTCATGAATTCAATTACAAGATCATTATCTAATGCAACAAGTTAGGAATCGATATAACGAACAGTTCTCGAGATACTAATATTTTTTCATATAACTATAAAAACATAAGGGATTTTGGTTAAAACGCATATTTTTTTAGTTCAAATGAAACAATTTTTAAAATGTTGACGTCTTTGAAAAAATTAGCAATGATCCAACTTTTTCACGTTTCTCATTACTGCTACCACACACTATAAAATAAAACAAGTTTGTATATATGTAATTAATTACATTCCTTCAACTAAACCACTTTTACTCAAGAATTGTTTTACGAACCAATTTCATTATTTAGTACCAAGAAATTCTTGGTGTGTTGTAATTCATTTTCTCAAATATTTACCGAGTAATACATATACAAGTAAGTCTAACTTGTGCTTTATTTTTACTTTCAATACTATAAAAGATATTAAACTCTTTGTCCCAAGTTAATGGTTACAACTTAAGGAACTGACACTTTAAATGCTCCCTCGTAAATCTTATTCCCCTATGGCTTTCCCTTCGACAGCAGTATATTTGATATAGATTACTTTCTTTCATTGCTACACTTGCTGTGATAAATTCTGTGGATATAATAACTAATAAAATATTGACAACGGTTCTGCCAATTAACAGTCCAAAATCAGTGTTTAAAATCATAGAAGGCCCAGACGCCAACCGCATTTGAAAGTAATCAATATATATAATAAAAAACGTTGTTTGTCCTATCGTGCCGCTATAACTACAAAAACTACCAACGCAGTCTTATATGGTAGCCATCCATCCCCATCTATGGTTTCGGTTTGAAACTGCAGGGGTTGGGTTCAGAGATGTTGGTATCAAAAGAGTGCATCGCACCAATGGGCAGTAGCGAAGCAGCTGGAAATCGAGTGCCCAAGAGGCCGAGACTGGCCAGAATGTTCCTAAATGTTCTAGGGCCTTCCGAATGTTTACATAATGTTCTAGAATATTCCAGAATTTTGTAGAATGTTGAAGAATGTTCCAGAATGTTATTGGACTTCCAGTTAGACCTTCTAAAGGACTTCCTGTTCCAGAACGATCTAGAAACAGGAAACGGGCTATGAAGGGGCCTAAAACTTGGCACATATTATTTTTTAGTTATTTAAATAATAAAGACAAATATTTTCATTTCGATTGTTTGCGTTTAAGATGCAAAATATTGCTCGTAGGAAATATTTTAGGTAAAATGAACTCATAAAAGCACCAAAACAATATGGCGGAAACACGATTTTTGCTGATCGTGTTTGTAAGCCTAAATGGGAAACATATGATTTGGTCAAAACTCACTATCGTTTTTGAGCCACCGGACTCTTAATATTTACCCGAAATTTCTTTCATTAGTTTATTCATATCTGCGAGAAAATCAGCTCGTATTCCTTCTATTACGTAATAAATAATAAGCAACAATAACAACAACAATTATTAATAAAAAGTAAAATACAAATAATCAATAATTTAACAAATACCATTTATAAGTTGACTGTAGTACTTTATAAAATGTGTGGCCATGAGTTTCGTTTGCTAAGCACATACATTATGTTACATAACATTTTAGTGAATTTAAGAACACTACACAATTCTAAAATCGATTAATTATAGATTACTATTAAATATAAGTAGAGTAACGCACAAAAATAATACAAGTAAACAACAAAAAATTAGTAAATATCAATCAACAAATTACACATATCAAGCAACAAATAATCATAATAATTAGAAATGTATGAAAATCTACGAGGATCATTTTATGTGTGTTTTTGTACATTTATTTCTTATAAGAAACATATAAAAATAAACCAATTTTAAATTTTGTTACGTGGTGCTAAGGGGTGAAAATGTAATAGCAACCACTAAAAACAATACATATTAATTGGCATTCTTTCCTTAAAGCTAGAGAGTTGAAATTTGGAACTCATTAATTAACATCTCATTATTAATCCTCTAAAAAGAAGACGATTCAATATATCTTCAAACATTAAAATTACTTTGTATAAAGTCATAACTTTTATATTTTTAGAAGAATTTTGTTGTTAAGTCTAGGACCACTTTTATCCGTATATGGTTAGGTCAATTTTGTACCAACAAACGTTTCACATGATAGAAATCTGAGCAATTAGATTTATTATAAGCTTTATGGGCTTCATTAAATCCGTGTTTTTAAATTAGCCTTGGCAAAAAGACTGACGTAAAAAGTGGTTCGGCTCAGCAATTATCGTTTTATGTTTAAGGAAACAAATTCCCAGTTTTATTACTTATTAGTTAAGTAATTTTGATACGTTCGCTGAATCTTTTCTTGGCCAATAAATGTTTTTAATTAATTATCAATTTTAATTAGATAAAAATAAATCTCTGGAACAAAGAAAACTGACTTTTATAATTTCAAAATGAATGACATTTTAATTGAAAAGAATATTGTAAACCTCAAAATGTTGGTGGTTTTAAAGCAAAATGCATTAAAGAGCTAATATATTAAGCATTTAAAAAATATAAGTTGCATGAATAGTAATTTTTTTGCAGTTTTAAGGTCAACAGTATTAAAGTCGTCATATTAAACTGCATTTTTTCAAAAGGTAAGGATTGTTTCAAGATCTCGTTTTGGTTATTCCCTCAACTGGTTGTCTTTTCTGATAACATGGCCGGTTTGCCTGAAAAATTGTTTATCAAAAATGTGTACCGAACCCACTGACAATATACAACACTTTTCGCATAATTTTGAATAGCTGACGAACAGCTGTATTTTTGTAAGGAAAGTTGTAAAGTTTAGATAGTGTTCTATATGAAAACATAGCTATTCCCATAGAATTTCTCTCTCGTGGACTTTTTACACTTTGAAATATCGGGTCTGATAGGTCATCAAACTTTACCTTGACAGGACAGATCGTCGAGCATTCTTAGCTGCGTTTTTAACGGATTCAGTGTCTCCAAACAATGTAAGTTTTGCACGACACTACAATGTGAAACGTCAATGTTCAGGAAGCGCAAAAAACACGATTTCCACCAATTTTATGACAAAGAGTACATTTTACATTAAAATATTGTTCATAGGAAATATTTTATACTCACCTTAGATTCAAATATTTGACATTTCAATATTTTTCATTCCTATATACAACTTAAGAGTAATAAGTGCAAAATTTAAGACTTTAGCATTTCTAGAATGTTCTCGATTGCCAGCTGCTTCACCGACTTGACTATGATTATGATACAGCAAACATCATCTGGAGCCAAGATTTATTTTAAACTCAATTCGTCCAATATATTTAGTAAAGACAGCTGTAATAGTTTTTAAACAAGGTATTTTAAATGGTATCTTGTGTGATTAGTATGCAATAGAAATACAGATAAAAAATTAAAATTAATGTTTTGAAAATTAATTTGTTAACTATTTTAAACCGGCAGAGGTAACCGAGGCTTCGCTCGTAGAAATGAAGAAATAAATTATTGAAATATCTGGGTTTGGATTAAGCGTTCAGTAGCTCAAAAACGTATAGTGAGTTTTGTCCAAATCAATCTATGTTTGCCACAAAGGGTTACGTAAATGACCAGTTTTGAGATATTTATGCTAACATTTGAGGTGCATTTCAAGTGTATGAGTACTTATTACATAAAATTTAAATAATGTATTCAACAAATATTTTACACCTTGTTGTACACAACAAACAATCGAAATGCTAAGGTTCTTTTATCTCCTATCTATAACTTAAGAGAATATGGGCCAAGTTTTAGGTATCGAGCTTTATAGCCCGTTTCCGGTTTCTAGAACATTCTCGAATGAAAAAGGAAGTTCCTTCAATCGTCCAGTACCATCTGGACAATTCTCGTAATACTGTAAGAATATTTATGAAATTTTTTCAGCATTCTCCATAATTATCGCACATTCTAGAACATTCTGCCTGAAATTTTCTAGAACATTCTACTAACATTCTGGAAGCTTCTAGAATTCTAGAACATTCCAAACAGCTACGGCCACTTCGGCACTCAACATTTCCAGCTGCTACAACGACTACCCATAAGAGTTCATAAGCGCGTTGCTATCTTTTGACACCCAGTACCAGAAGACCGAGCTAAAGCTCGATTATAAGCAGGGCTATGATTTCAATAATAAATATTGGATTATTGAGTTTTGAGGTTAGGCCTATAACATTAAACAACTAAATAAAGGGTATGTTTATTTAGCAGAAGTATTCGTTCCCATGGTAACTATAAATAGATACAACATTAGGCTTACCTCTAATAAAATACAGTTTAAAAGAAAACAGATGATTATTGTAATGACATTGAAAACATTTGCATCAGCTGTGCTTTCTATTGTTTAAAATGGACAAATTTCACTTTTTAATTTAATAAAAAGACGTAGAAAACGAATTTTCCCAGACTGGTGACCATTTCCAATCGATTTCTCGTGGCCAAAAGCCCCATATAAAATCAAAAAATCAAAAATCCTTAGACGGAGATTCCAGATCCATTTAGCAGACAGACAATTATCTCTCGCTTTAGAAGATAAGATACCGGTGAACACCAGACCACTGCAGTTTCAGAACGAAACCTTTTTTTATATAATGCTCATGGGGGATGCTGTGGGGTTGGGTCGCGAAATTATAGCGCCACGCATTGATAAATCATGCTTACATTTAGTATACTAGTAATTCTGTGAACAATAGACCTCGCTCGTTGAAATAACAAATGTTGTTTTGAGCTTAAAAATAGTGTAAGGAAATAAGCAGAAGGTTTAGCCAGTGAAACATTATTTTGCAATTTCCGAGGTTTCTAGTTGCGGGTTTTTTCTTTTCTTGAGCTTTAACTGCTACAGATTTTCTTTTAGGGGGGTGTTTTATTTAGGTTAATAATGCGTAAGGTAGCTAAAAATATCGCGTAACTGAGGGGAAACATAGAATTAAATATTTACATACTTAAATAACTAAAACTTAACAATGTTACAATTCCATATCATATTCCAATATAGGAAATAATGAAAACAAACTATGTTAAAGCGTCGTGACAGTGATCTCAACCCATGTACCAACACTTCCCACGCTGTCCAACGGTATTTTTTGTATGTCGTTTATTGCCGCGTGGTTTCATTTGTTTCATCTCATTTTGTAATTCAAGTAAAGATAATACAAATATTTTTATGAAATAATAATTTACAAGTATACGGTAACCCCAGTATGTGAGTATTTTCAATACAAAATGGATTGCGTGCTGCGCACGCCAAGCCCCGTTTGTAACCCAAGCTGTGACTTCGAAGTAAAAGAGGGGATAGTACATTAAAGTAGGAGAGTAAGTAATAAATATTAATACTAGTAGTTCTATGAAAAGTAGACCTCGCTCGGTGAAATAACAAAATGTGGTTTTGAGCTTAGGTTAAAAATAGTGTGCCAGTAAGGAACTAAGCAGAAGGTTTAGCCAGTGAAACATTATTTTGCAATTCTCGCGATTCCGGGGTTTCTAGTTCTGGTTTTTTTTCTTTTCTTCAGCTTTAACTGCTAAAGATTTTATTTTAGGGGGAATTGTGTTTTATTTAGGTTAATGTGTAAGGTAGCTAAACATATCGCGTTATTGAGTGAAAACATAGAATTAAATATTTACCTATTTAAATAACTAAAGTCAAATACTTTTTGGAATAATAATTTACAAGTATACAGATCAATTCTTTGATTTATTCTCTACACTTTCTTATAATAATATCTAACTTTTGGGCAAAGGATATAGTCCTAAATTACTATTCAAAATAAGCCTAGTTTTGTTAGCAGTCTTGTAGTAGGACCATAAAAACTGGTGTTTTCAAAATAAGATATTTGAATTTGATAAATATTTGTATACGGTTCTATTTAGAACAAAATTACGAAACTTTTTACATTTATGAAAGAAATTACAAAAACTTTTACTACTTTTTATTTAGGCCTAAAGATGAACTTTTTCCTTTCGTTACTGAACATGCTTGTTTCTTAAACTAATAACTTTGTTAATATTACTTCAATTATTTTTTTACTGGCATATATGAATTAATTCTTTGAACCTTTATCTACAAAAAAAGCTATGGGACACTTTTGAATTGGTTTAGAATGAAAGTATAACAACATGGTTGAAATACAGAAACTTGGACGATTTTTAACAAATTTAAAGTTTACGGCCATTTTGTGAGCTTACCGTTAGAGATACGGAAACAAATCAAGAATACAATTTTGTTGAAAATGAAATTTGCTACTCGAAAAATTTCTTAGTTTTTATATTCGACTTACGGTTAAGCCACAAACTGGCTTTGGAAAAAAGGTTACACTGAGAGAAACGGTCCGGCCGCCATTTTTATTTTATTTAAGAGCCTAACAATTAAAAATGGAAAAAACCATATATATACATCGATCGGCCTAGGAATAAGGAACATTCATGCACAAAATCATCAAAATCAGTTAATGCGTTTTTCCGTAGTCGTGACACAGACAGACAGACGGTCGAGCTATAACGGAGACCTCGCTTCGCTCGGTCAATTATAGTGATTTCTTCATAACAGCGCGAATTGTCGTTCGAAACACTCGTAGGTCACCTATATTATTTATTATTTACTGTGATTTTGGTCTGTTAATTGATAGAATCACTGAAAATACTTTATTAGTTATTACAACCAGAGAAGTTATTACTGCCAGTGTAATAATGAAAGAAAGTAATCTATATCAAATATACTGCTGTGGAAGGGAAAGCCTTAGGGGGATGAGATTTACAAGGGTGGCATTTAAACTGTCAATTTCTTAAGCTGTAGCCATTAACTTGGAGCAAAGAGTTTAATATCCTTTATAGTATTGAAAGTAAAAATAAAGCACAAGCTAGACTTATTTGTATGTGTTTTACTTAGTAAAAATTGGAGTTTTAAATAAATTAAAACACAGAAAGAATTTGATATCACCTCATTTTTCAAAAGTGAAGCACCGTAAAACAATTCGTGTGTCAAAGTGGCTTAGTAGTAGGTGCGTAATTAATTTCATATAATATACAAACATTTCTTTAAATAATATGTAGTAGAGGTAAATAAATAATAATATTGAATAGTTAAATAATTTTTTCCAGTGATATTCTGTAATTGATTAATTTATTGGTTTTATATTTTTTAAATGTGTAGCAAATTTGCATATGAAATGGTTTTGAAACATTGACAGAATAATGTCAAGGAAGCTCAATATCACGATCGCAAGTATTAATATGCATCAATATCACAAGTATCGTATAGTTATTGGTGCGAGAATATTATAACACACATACAAATTTATATAGCCTACAAGAATTTTGTATTATGTTCTGTACACACGTAAAAAATGTAACCGAAATAGATGGTTATATTCATATTTAATAATTTTGTCATCTTATTGTAAATACGTATTTTACCACTGAACAAAATTACAAAGTTTAAAAACGTACGGGTAACATCACAAAATTTTCATTTGTTTTGGTTTTCTGTCCAGGAAAATAAGTCAAGCCTTGTTCAGCTGATCAGCCGCCTAATTATTAAAAGCACGTAAGAAGAATTCACAAATAGTAAATTAGATGTTAGTTGTAAATACAAAATGACTAGAAAACTCACCAAATTGGACTGAAGGCATTTATGTTGTATTATTTACTACATTTAACGTAATAAAATTTAATCTTCAATCTACGGTTGTCGTGCGAAGCACTAATAGGTCACCTATAGTATTAATCCTTAACTGTGATTTTGATCTGTTAATTGACAGATTCGTTGCCAATACTTTATTAGTTATTATATCCACACAAGTTATTACTGACAGTGTAATAATGAAAAAAAAGTAATCTATATCAAATAAACTGCTGTCGAAGGGAAAGCCATAGGGGGATGAGATTTACGAGGGTAGCATTAAACTGTCAATTCCTTAAGTTGTAACCATTAACTTGGGGCAAAAAGTTTAATATCCTTTATATATTGAAAGTAAAAATAAAGCACAAGCTAGACTTATTTCTATGTGTGTCAACCAGAAACTGTCACATACTTTCTCACAAACATATTTAAATTATTAACACGTTCACTGCTACGGACGCACATGTGAGCTTGACACTGAACACTGTCAGGCATTTGATTGTGTTAGGCCTGATATTTTGTTGAGAAAAATGAGATTTCATGGGTTTCATGGAAAAGAATTAGCCATTTTTCAGTCATATTTGAGGGACCGGAAACAGCTTGTAGATATAAATGGCAGACAATCAAAAACAATTAATACTACTCTTGGTGTTCCACAGGGTTCGGTGTTGGGACCAATATTGTTTTTGATTTTAATTAATGATTTAAGTTTAAATGTTTCATGTTCCTCAACAATTTATGCGGACGACACGTCTTTACTTGTTAGTCACAAAAACATTTTTCAATTAGATAATGTAGCAGCTAGTGTATTAAAAGAAGCAAACGACTGGTTTGAGGTAAATGGACTGTTTTTAAATGAGGAAAAAACTCAAAAACTTTTAGTCACTCTACAAAACAAATATAAACATATAGTTATAAGCCTGCTTATGAAAAAGTTGTAACGTTGCTTGGTATAAAAATTGATAGTATGCTCTCCTGGTCAGTGCACATAGATTATGTAAAGACAAAATTATCAAGGGTAATTTATTTACTAGTAAATCTTAAGAGTCAAGTAACGTTTGAATATTTAAAAATAGCGTACTTTGCTTTCTTTGAAAGTATTTTGAGATATGGCCTTCTTATTTGGGGAAATGGAATAGGAATTCACACAATTTTAATTCTTCAAAAAAAAAAGCTTTGAGAATATTAACAAACTCGGATAAATTGGAACACTGCAAGCCATTGTTTATTAAAACTGGTATTTTAACGGTTATCAACTTGTATATTTTTGATGTAGTAATGCACGTAAAGAATAATTTACATATGTATCAAGTTAGAGGTTTAATTCATAATCATAATACAAGATTTGGTCACGTTCTTGAACAACCAAGACATAGATTAAATACATCCTAAAATTATCTTTTAGTTTTAGGAATTAAACTATTCAATAAACTGCCTGCCACTTTTCAAAACTTATCAAATGATGATTTATATCATACTTTTTATGGTTGGCTGAAAAAGCACCCATTTTATAACTTGGCGGATTATTTGGAATGTAATGTCAATATTTGGTAAGCCTGTGTTTAATATTAGTCATGTTAGTTTTAATGACTGAACTGTATGTGACGAAGTCTATTGCAATGCTGTACATGTGCTGAAGGACCAATAAATGTTCTGTTCTGTTCTATGAGAAGCGGCCGACGCACAGTGCATTGCACGCCAGCCCCCGTATTGGGAGATTTTTCAATACACAGTGCATTGCGAGCTTCGCACTCCAACTCCCTGTATTGGGAGAATTTTCAATACACAATGCGTTTGGTGCTTCGCACGCCAACCCTCGTATTGGGATATTTTTCAATACACAATTCATTGCATGCTTCGCACGCCAAGTTTAAGCCTATGTTAGGAGAGTGACTAATAAATATTATTATTATTAGCTAAATTAGCATTTTTTGAAAGATGCTGTTTTTTTGCATATGGTAGGGTACATTAAGGGCTATAAATAAGCCAAATTTGATCAAAATCGTTAGAGCAGTTTTTTTTATAAAAAAATAATAACTGATTTTTGGGGGGTTATTTGGCCAAAAAGGTGGAAATTAAAAAAAAATTTTTTTTTGGTCATGAACGGGGTTGTTTTTAAAAAATGTTCAAAAACAGTTTTCGTGCATCTATACAGGCCTAATTGACGTGTTTGGTACAAATTTGATTGAAATCGATCGGATAGTTTTCTCTCTAGATAATAATAATAATAATAATAATAATATTTATTAGTTAATGTACTAACTTTAAGAAATAACCTCTTCTACCCCACCTACAGTTATGAAGTCACAGTGAATCTGTTTAATAATTTAAATATGTTTGTGAGAAAGTATGTGCCAGTTTCTGGTACCGTTTATTTACTAAGTAACACACATACAAATAAAC
>JAGFPH010001486.1:10958-30413 GCA_018207615.1 Philaenus spumarius | reverse complement strand
ATTTATATAGGCCTTATGTAATATTATAATGAAAAGTACAAATTAACTTATCCTTGTTCATAAGTATTAAATATTACTACTTTTTCATACTAAAAAAATATAAACGATAAAACCAAAAGGGAGTGCAAATATACGAACAAATAAACCTGTGTACAGCTCAATTAAGAAATCAACCATTTACATTACATCAACGATGTGTACTTCGTATAAACCAAGAAAACAAAATGCGAAAAAAATACATACAATTATAAGAAATAAATTATGTAAAACACATAAAAATCAGGATATTCCTTTAAAACATAACACAAATGGCTCTAGCTCAAAAACTTCTGCCCAGATTTAAAAAATATTCACGATCAATTTAGAATTTAAATAACTAGAAACTGATTTTTTCAATTTAAGAGTTAAGAAAATATATAAAACTGTGTGTTTTTCATTTAAACAGCACAAAATGGTTATATATCAAACACTTTGGTGTCAAATATAGTTTACATCAATCATCTACAAAAAAAGATTGTCACAGAAAGCTTGAAGAAATTAAGAAACATGTATTTTCAAAATCATGATTTTTCCTAAAAAGAAGCACAAAAATGGTACTAACACAAAAACTACTTAATCGATTTAAAAAATAATTTGGATCTAAATAGTGTTATATCCATTAGTACTAGATAGTATTAGATACAAGTAATTGTGTGTAGTTGTGGCGGTCGTGGGACCCAGGGCCGGCGAGAACAGTACTAGCAATTCTCGCCGGCCCTGGTGGGATCCTCTTCAGGAATGTAGTTCATCATGCCTTTTCTTCAATTCTTTTACCAGTCTTAACGACAACATACACACATAATTTTAATCTTTCAATTGTCGTTATTATTAGTTTGTTTTTTATACAAACATTTACTGTTTCCATACGTTTAATGTTATTATAATAAAGGTGTAGAATTAATTATAATCAAAGCTAAGCTGGTAAACACACTTAGGCCTAAATGTCCATTCATTCAATAAACATAAAATGTTGGTTAATCAGTCTAGGCCTAACTAAAATTATTGTGTGTATGTGTAATTTATTTTATCTGACTTAACGGCACATTTTCGGAGTATGTATAAAGTTATGTTTATTCTATGTGACACTCTTTTTATCTTTAAATTTTTTATCTCGCATTCTACTTCTGATTTTTTGTAAGGGTATTTTTGTGTCGGCACTGCAGTGGCGTTGTTGTTCTCGTGATGGTCTATTTGTGATTTTTTGTATATTTTAAAACTGTGTTTTTTCTTTTCTCTTCTTTTTCCATAATTATTATTGTAAAGTTATGTTGTGCACGACTCGTGCCTACGCACAGACCTCGTGTCTATGTGGGCACTAATCCATAGATGATAATGAGTTTTTTAAATTTTTTGTAAAATTTGATTTATGGAATAAGTAAACAGAATAAAAAGTTTTAGGTTAAGCCTAGACTGATGAACCAACAGTTTATGTTTATTGAATGTATTTCAGCGCTTCACTATAATATCTGAACTACGCCGGACGGAACCGATCGTCTCTTAATTTAAATTGATGAAACAAAACACGTGTTTCTTGAATGTATTTACATTCATTCGAATAAAAATCAATTTGATAACGCTTTTTCGTTACTCGTATTTTATATTTGTCATTGCAATAGCAACCAATTAATAACACGTTTTTCATTACGCTTTACATTTTCTATTTGTTAACACCTACCTCAACCCACGTTAATGAACTTCGTTCCAAAAAGTATAAATGAACAAAATAAAATAAAATTTGTATGAGAAATGACGTAAAATATATAAACAGAAAAACTCCAACTGGCTGTCATTGCCAGAAATTAACCTTCTTACAAACTAAGTAAACATGGTCTTCACCCAGAATTGAACCTGGAGGTTTGATGTTTATAGTCAGGCACGCTAACCTCGCAGCTAAGAACGAATTGAGATGGAGGGGTTGGGTAGAGCCCAGTAGAGAAGTAATTATGATATCTTTACTTTCTAATGTTAGGTTATAAGTATGACAGTTCACAGCTTGTATTAGGCTACATCAATAATAACAATGTGCCTGGTCCCTAAGGATGGTATATCACTTAGTCTTCCTCGTCGCTTTAAACATGTTGTTTGCCCTAACGATCAGTGGAGCTGTCCATTCATAATCACGTTCTCTTGGCATCATATCCCGACTGTTTAATACCCACGAGAAAGCCTAGCGTAACCAGATTACATGCAAATTGAGGTAGGAAGTAGGTTAGTTCGTGTGCAACATTATTAGCAGCCTGAAATGTACAGCATTGCAAACAGAAACTAACAAAAAGCCTAAAATAATTTCCAGGTCAACATTGTTTTATCATTGAGTAATTATAAAGGCATTTCATAATATTTTCAAACTGTCTTGGGTTTAGAGGTGCAATATTCAACTTTATGTGAATACTAGCTGACCCGTACGGCGTTGCCCGTAATGGTTGGTATTTTCAGTCTTTTTAACGTAATTGTATTCTTTTAAGTGTTCAGTCAGAGAGTGGTATTTGGCTTTTATATATATATCTTAAATAATAAAAGCACTATTGTCATAATAATAAAAGATCTGAAATTATGATTTTTAGTAACTTTGATCCCCCAAACCCCTCCTGAAATTTAGAAATTTTTCATACCCTTTCTTAGTGAGCACCTATGGCCCTAGAGGAAGCTACATACCAAATTGCATTCCAATTCTTTCGGTAATTTTGGAGAAATCGTGATTTAGTAATTTTTACCCCTCAAACCCCCCTAAAATTTAAAATTTTTAAAAACAATTTTTTATTGAACATATGGCCCTTGAGGAAGCTACATACCAAATTTCATTCCAATCTGTTCGGTAGTTTTGCAGAAATCGATTTTTAATAACTTTGATCCCCCCAAACCCCCCTAAAATGAAATGTCGAATTTTTTCAAATCTTTCTTAGTGAGCACCTATGGCGCTAGAGGAAGCTACATACCAAATTTCATTTCAATCCGTTCGGTAGTTTTTGAGAAATCGTGATGAGTAAGTCAGTGAGTGAGTGAGTGGTATTTCGCTTATATATATAACTAGCTGACCCGTACGGCGTTGCCCGTGGTGGTTGGTATTTTCAGTCTTTTTAACGTAATTGTATTCTTTTTAAGTGTTCAGTCAGTGAGTGATATTTTTCTTTTATATATATATATATATATATATATCTTAAATAATAAAAGCACAATTGTCATAATAATAAAAGATCTGAAATTATGATCTTAGTAATTTTGATCCCCCCAAACCCCTCCTAAAATTTCGAAATTTTTCATACCATTTCTTAGTAAGCACCTATTGGCCCTAGAGGAAGCTACATACCAAATTTCATTCCAATCCGTCCGGTAGTTTTGAAGAAATTGTGATTTAATAACTTTGATCCCCCCCTAAAATTTCGAATTTTTTAAAACCCTTTCTTAGCGAGCTCCTATGGCCCTAGAGGAAGTTACGTACCAAATTTCATTCCAATCTGTTCGGTAATTTTTGAGAAATCGTGATTTAGTAAGTTTTATCCCCCAAACTCCCCTAAAATTTCCAAATTTTTAAAACCCTTTTTTAGTGAACACTTATGGCCCTAGAGAAAGCTATATACCAAATTTCATTCCAATCTGTTCGGTAATTTTGGAGAAATCGTGATTTAGTAAGTTATACCCCCAAAACCCCCTAAAATTTCCAATTTTTTAAAACCCTTTTTTAGTGAACACTTGTGATCCTAGAGGAAGCTATACCCCAAATTTCATTTCAATCCGTTCAGTAGTTTTTGAGAAATCGTGATGAGTGAGTGAGTGAGTGGTATTTCGCTTTTATATATATAGATAAAAATATAGATATATTACAAGACCACTACAAAGTTGTTGGTTCCGAGACAATTGTCTGCAATTGGGTTAGTATCGCAGCACGGTGGAAACATCGCTGACAAACGAATATTGTTTGAATTATTTATAAGCCTGGATATTTTGACAATTGCAAATACATTCGAACTGTATATCCAACCCATCTTGAATAGCCGTTGCAACCGCCTTCGCTAGGGTTGAGAATGTGCTTGTGTGACAAAACTTTGTTATGGATCGTCCTCATAAGTTAGTTTTAGATTCAAACTACTATGTTACTATTTTGAACATGCATCTAATTTAGAATCTAGAGTTGTAAATGTATATTAAACTAAACCTTGGAAGGTAGTTTGACAAGGCAATCTATATAATATACCGGGTGTCCCACGAAGAGGTCCCTATTTTTCAATTAATATATTACATGCACCAAACACTCTACAAACCTGAAACTCAACAGTCCTAACATACACATATGTAAAAGAAATACACCTGAGTATCAGTTAATTCTGACACATTAGGACAAAATGGCGGGATATCAAAGAAATAGTACCTTTTCGTTAAAATAGTTTTATTTGCTTAAGTGTTACAACATAATTATTGAATTTTAACAATGTTACTAAGCACTAAACAACGTTAGGGAATTAAAGATATAAATAACTCATAAATAAATAAAATCTATTTGATCCATAAACCTTATTCAAACTGATGTCCATCGATCGCAATGCACTGATGACAACGAAATAGAAAACAGTCATACGCTTTGCTGAACAACTCTCGAGGTATCAACAACAGTTCCTCTTCGATCAACCTCATTAGTTCATCGTCTGTAGCAATGTTATGATAATAAACCTTCTCCTTCAAAAACTCCCACAGAAAAAAGTCACAAACAGTCAAGTCTGGAGACCTTGGGGGCCAGTCGATGAAGCTGCTGCCACGACCTATCCAACGGTTAGGAAGATTTGGGTCCAAAACCGCTTTGGCCACATTAGCATAATGCGGAGGAGCTCCATCCTGTTGGAAAAACGTCTTTCATCTCAGGCTGAGAAATATGAGGAACTATGTGATTGCTTAAAACTGATGCATACCTTTCTCCAGTCATTGTTTGTCGGGATATGTCATACGACAAAACACCATCCTTGGTAACAGCAGCCCAAACTGTTATACCTGTTGATTTTAATTTCTCTTCTTGTAAGATATGTGGATTTTTTGTGTTAAGTAATGACAATTATGCCTGTTTACAGTTCCTGTTCCATAAAATGTCGCTTCATCTGAAAACACGATTCCTTCATGCCATTTGCTATCTACGTCAGTCTTTTCAATTATTTTCGAACAAAATTCCAATCGTCTGTCAGGATCATCTTCAAGCAGTCCGTGAACTAAATGAGTTTTATAATGTTTGATTTTGTTCTTTTTGGCATACCTTTGGACAGATGACTTCGGTATCCCTGTAGCAGATTCCTCCTTTCTTACTAAATTAGGCGTATTTGGAGATTCCATGAAAGCAGCACATACGATTTCTTCATTTTCTATGTTGGAGGATCTATGGTATTTTTTTTGTATTAACCCCGTTTCTAGTAGGATAGTCTTCCACTTACGAATAGATTTCCTTGACGGTGGAACTACACCTGGATACCTTTCCCTAAAACACCTTATTGCTTCATAATCATTTTCAAAGGCAATAGCCCAGGAACAACATTTCACTTTTTGCTCAGTTGAAAACGGCATGGTACATAAGGCACTTTACAATGCAACTTAATAACAAATGCCAATGTTTATTACCAAATATGTTCATTGTTGTGGATACACGCAGTCAGCTGATAGATTTAAAATAGTCTAAACAGCTGCAGCTGTTCCTATTCTAAATATAAGTAGGTTTACCCTTAAAATACGATTGCTGATTTTGTTGCTTTTTGTTTTTCCGCCATTTTGTTTGGATCAGTCAGAATTAACTGATACTCAGGGGTATTTCTTTTACATATGTGTTAGTCACGACTGTAGAATTTCAAGTCTGTAGCGCGCTCTATACGTCCGTCATATCAATTCAAAAATAGGGATCTCTTCGTGGGACACCCGGTATATAAAAGCAAAATCCACTGACTCACTGATCACGATTTCTCAAAAACTATTGAACGGATTGGAACGAAATTTGGTATGTAGCTTCCTCTAGGGCCATAAGTGCTCAATAAGAAAGGTTTTTAAAAATTTCGATATTTTAGGGGGGTTTGCGGGGAGGGTCTAAGGTACTAAATCACGATTTCTCTAAAACTACTGAACGGATTGGAATGAAATTTGGTATTTAGCTTCCACTAGGGCCATAGGTGCTCTCTAAGAAAGGTTTTCAAAAAATTTCGAAATTTTAGGGGGTTCGGGGGCGGGGGTCAAAGTTACTAGATCATGATTTCTCTAAACCTACTGAACGGATTGGAATTAAATTTTTTATCTAGCTTCCTCTAGGGCCCTAGGTGATGCTCGCTAAGAAAGGGTTTAAACAAATTCGAAGTTTTAGAGGGTTTTGGGGGGTCAAAGTTACTAAAAAAAAAAACATCGAATGGATTGGAATGAAATTTAGTATGTAGCTTCCTCTAGGGCCTTAGGTGCTCGCTAAGAAAGGGTTTAAACAAATTCGAAATTTTAGGGGAGGTTTTGGGGGGGTCAAAGTTACTAAAATCCCCATAAGAAAAACATAGTGTAATATATTTATTGATATAATATATTTTTTGTTAATATATATTTAACTTTGATTTGTCTATCCGTGCAAAGCCGGATCTGGCAGCTAGTTCTAAATAAAATCTGTTGATTTATTAATGTATAGTTTTAATGTATAAATCAGTAGATAACGAACGTTTTCCTGATGATCTCTGCTGTCAAGTCATTTAACTGAAAAACACTTATTTATCTACTTGTTTGTAAGCAAATATCTCTAAGCCATATTTTGTAATCTACAGATTTTAGTTGAGATGTATATGAAAAACGTTTCGCAAATTACAAAAGTTTTGACGAAATGCATGTAGCAAGACTCTTAAAATATCCTCTAATTGTATTTTATAATGGGCAAGCACCACAATGTCCATGCATTATGAAATAGTTTCTCTTTACACTATGTAATTGCCCAAGCCTGATAACATTCAGTGATTTATTACCAGAGCACGGTCAACAACTAGACCATAGCTGTTGAATGGTAATATATAATACTACGAATTAAATATTAACTACCTTAGTCTAGATAGAATTTGAATGGAAAACTAATGGATTTTGTTTAATTTATTTAAAAAAAACTAGCTGAAATGATTTATGATACAACTGTTAGACAATTTTTAGTTTCAAATTTGGCCAAAACAAGTTAACAATATTTAGTTCAGATGGTCAACTAAATTTAGTTTAACACATAGTTTACAAACTTCAGAGGTTGGAAGCCAGAATATATGTTCAAAAGAGTTAAAATAAATTTGAATATTAAATATTGTACTTTAAGTATTTACATATAGACCAGGGCCAATCATGTTTTAGGCAATACAAATTCTTAGCAGTATACAAATGGTCGGAAAATGTAGTTAATGGTGTAAGTAATTGTGGAAAAATCGACCCGACTGAGTAAAAGTCCCGGAAGGGGGACGGGGTAGTGGTGTATACATGTTTAGGGATTTGTTTTCTTTTTTTGCGATTTGCGGTTACTATGCAAAAAAATTAAATATAAAAGTTGTGGATAATAAAACAATCTAAAACTTTCAAATTGAATATTATTGACCATAACCTCATAATTATCAAGAAAAATGCAAAAAACAGTTTTTTTCGTTTTTAATTTATAACTTTCGCCAAAATTTTTCAATTTTCATGAAAATCGGTGAAAATATTCTTTTTTGTGTTTTCAAAGCAAAATATTTAATTTTCGATGTTTTACGAAGAAAATTAAAAAATGACCTAATTTTTTTTAACTTTACCAGTGCTTATTATTTTCGTTGAAATCTCAACTTTAATATAGAATTAAAATATAATATTGTTTTATATAAAAAAATATCGTTTAAAAACGGATAACCTAAAAAATTACTTTAAAAAAATCGATTTTCAATGAAAATCATGAATTTATTTTATTTTATTGTAAATAAACGTTTACATTCATAAAAAGCGGTAATTCTCATACAATACTATGTTTTACAAGTAATAGACTTGTACTTAACTAATCTCGGCTTTCAAAGTCCCGAAAACATTATTTTTAAACTGCAATTAAATAGGATAAAATTCAAAAAAAATACAAAGGCTGTGAAGTATGGGCGAAATATATTGTAACAAATATTTCGCACTTTGTTTACATTAAAATACGCTCTTAAGAACTCTTAAAATACGCTCTTACCTACTATAATGAAAAAGTATAGAAAGTATAGGTGATTGTCTACTTTAATGAAAACATAAAGGTGTTTGTCCACTATAGGCCTAGTTAAAAAAATATAGGTGATTGTCTACTATAATGAAAAAGTATAGAAAGTATAGGTGATTGTCTACTTTAATGAAAAAGTATAGAAAGTATAGGTGATTGTCTACTATAATGAAAACATAAAGGTGTTTGTCAACTATAGTTAAAAAAATATAGGTGATTGTCTACTATAATGAAAAAGTATAGAAAGTATAGGTGATTGTCTACTTTAATGAAAACATAAAGGTGTTTGTCAACTATAGTTAAAAAAATATAGGTGATTGTCTACTATAATGAAAACATAATATAGGTGATTGTCCAATATATTTAAAAAATATATTTGATTGACCACTAGAATGAAAAAAATATAGACGATTGTCAACTATATTGAATTAATATACATAGGCGATTTTTTACTATATTGAAATGATATAGTATAGTATACATGGTGACTATTTTAAGTGTGCCACCATTAGTATATCATAAGCGACAAGATTTACAGGAAACTTTAAATGGGGGACTTCACCTACTTTTTAGTGGCCATTCAAAATATGAATTTGAAATTTCGAAAATATGCCGCCATTTTCCAATATGGCGGCCAACTTTCGAATTTATTTTGGGAACCCCTATTTTTTACGACGGATTTGAACTTAACATAAAATTTTAAGGCTTTTTTTATTCTTGGTATTTTTTTGATAAACTTAACCGTTTAGCCGCTAGAAGCGCTGAAAGTTTCAGAAACTCTTATTTCAACAATTATTAAAGAGGCTTATTTTCAATTTTCAAACAATAAAATTTAACTAAAAGTGCAATATGTTTTACAATAGAATGTTAAAAAGCTGTTGCAAATTCATAAATAATTTATTTTATACAAAAAACGTACTTAAATTACTGTTAAAAAATCGCTAACGCAACCACTGTGTATTGTGTAAGAAGATGTATTTATGTGCGCACGCTTGCATTTATGAAGATGGAGGATACTTTGTTAACCTGCTTTAAGTCATAATTAATTAATTAAAATTATTTTGTTTTTTGTTTTAAGATAAAAGCTGTTCTGTTAAAAGTACCTAAATAGCTTACATGACAACTGTACTATTTTTACAGATTTCTTCTCCTACATCGTAAAGCGTAGGGTACATAGTGCTGTAAGAAGCTTCTTTCTCATAGCAACAAAATGTTTTGGGGCACAAAAAGGCAGTCAAGATGACTTAATTAATTATTACTTAAAGCAGGTTTTCAAAGTGTCCTCCATCTTCATAAATACATGCGTGCGCACATAAATACATCTTACACAATACACAGTGGTTCCGTTAGCGATTTTTTAACAGTAATTTAAGTACGTTTTTTATAAAATAAATTATTTATGAATTTGCAACAGCTTTTTAACATTCCATTGTAAAACATATTGCACTTTGAGTTAAATTTTATTGTTTGTAAATTGAAAATAAGCCTCTTTAATAATTTTTGAAATAAGAGTTTCTGAAACTTTCAGCGCTCCTAGCGGCTAAACGGTTAAGTTTATCAAAAAAATACCAAGAATAAAAAGGCCTTAAATTGTATTTTAAATTCAATTCCGACATAAAAAATAGGGGTTCCAATAAGAAATTCGAAAGTTGGCCGCCATATTGGAAAATGGCGGCATATTTTCGAAATTTCAAATTCATATTTTTAATGGCCACTAAAAAGTAGGTGAAGTCCCCCATTTAAAGTTTCCTGTAAATCTTGTCGCTTCTGATATACCAATGGTGGCACACTTAAAATAGTCACCCTGAATAGCCTTAACTAAATGAAGTGTGATTGTTTTTGTGAAATATCCTTATAAAAGTGTGTGGGTGTTATTTTTTCTTTTGCTATATAAGAATGAATGTATATTATGTATGTGTATTATATGAGTGTTTTGGTGTAAGTATTTTGTCTATGTATGCCTGTGTATGTATGTGTATGTATAATATGTATGTAAGTATATAATGTGTATGTTTTTGTATGTATACGTATACATGTAGATATATGTATTGAGGTAAATTGTATATAGTCTGTTTTTTCAAAATATTTTTTTTTCTCTTGTTATGGAAAGCAGCGAAGCTGTAGTTTTTAAGTTTTTGTTTTTTAAATGTACTTAATATTGATGTTAATAATATCTTTGGAAGCTGGTCGGTCATTTTTATTTCTTTGTTTCTTTGAATTTGTTAATACTTACTCAACTACCTCAAACATGTTTTCAAAACATCGAGGTGGTTTAAATTGTTTTCCTTTTTGTACTGTATATATTTAGATATTTTTAGGTTTTGTATTTTTATATACTTGTTTTCGAGATAAATTATCATTTCTCATTTGTTAATGTAATTTTAAATTATGTATTATTTTGTTTTGTTAATGTACAAAAGTAACAGCAATAAATTTTCATTTCATTTCATATAGGTGATTGTCCAATATAATAAAACATAATAGGCCTATGTGGTTGTCTACTATATTTAAAAAAATACAGTTCATTGTTTACTATGTTGGGGGAAAAACATATCCATGATTCAACATTTTCCTTGACGTGGAAATTCTATTGTGTTTTTTAAGTCATTTCAGAAGATCATACTTTGTCGCGAGTTTAAAAATAATATTACGAAAATCTAGCTTAACTGCAAAATATGCAAAGGCCAATAATTATATTTTCAAACCGTTTTCCCCACCACGTTTAGGATGACAGTATCTAATTTTATGTGAATACAAATTTCAATCTTTTGTCGACACGGTTGTTGACTCTGCGACAGAACTTTATAATTCAGTTAGTATCGCAGCACGTGGCCACATAGCTGACAAATGAATACGGTTTGAATTGTTTATAAGTATAAATTTTAACGATAGAAAGTAATTTCGAACGGTGTATCAAAAACTAAATATTTAAACAAATCACGATTAGATGTTGCAATAGTCTTCGCTTGGGTTATGAATCTGTTGAATTTTGCAATCATTTAAGAATCGTTTATTTTTTTTTATTTCAGCCAATGACATTCATATGCATAGACTACGTCCAATACAAATTAACAATAAAAATACACAAAACAATTTATAAAAAGGTAAGAAATCATAACTATTAAAGGGGGAACTATCGTCTTTAATTAATTAAGAGCTAGTTAAACTTAAATACTTTGTTCACTAATCCAGTTCTTCGTTGGACTTCAATTAGAAAAATATTCATCAATTTCACCAACAAAATTACTTTTAATTTTTGCGTTCACCTCCCTTCACAACCGGTATATTATACACTAACTTACATACTTATAATAATTACGATTCTACTTATAAGATCCAGCGAAAAATCACGTGCGAATTAATTTGTTACATATGTAGTCCAACCAATAGAGATTTGTATTGTTATTGAATTTAACAGCAAGCGACATCCACAGTGACTTTAAGGGTAGCACGTAGGTTTGTAAAATACAAAAAACTATCAGGCAAGGAGCTTTTGCACATTTTTTATAAACAATAATAACAATAACTTAGTTATATTTTTGGTTTTTAATAAATATTATACAAACTTTTGAATGAAACACTTCAATGGGCCATTTGTAGAGAACTAAAAACCCCTACAAAGTATTTTTTATAGACCGCGATCGGACCATTTTCACCAAGAAAATTCGGAAAAATGCTTAAAAATTACCATTAAAAAAATGCATATCTTTGTTAATTCATAATATTAAGGGCAGATCGTTCGGAAAATGAATATTTACTATGTGTACTTCAAACAGGTGGAAGATAAAATTTGTCGCATTAATATTTTTTGCACAATCTATAACTATCTATACTTATAAAAGCCAAATACCACTCATTGATTGATTGATTGACTCATCACAGTTTCTCAAAACCCATACAACCTAGGAACTAGAAATTTGGTACGCATGTTACTCATAGCCATTAGAGGCGCATTAAAGACAGAATTTTAAAATATTTGGGCTGCAAGGGTTGAAAAACCCCTAAAACAATTAAAAAAAAAATTGTTACATATCTCAAAAGCCCTACCCCCTAGGAACGTGAAATTTGGTACACATATATATTACTCATAGGCGCTAGAGGCGTACTCAGAAATAATTTTAAAATATTCGACCTTTAAGGGTTGAAACAACCCCAAAAACAATTAGTATGGTTTGTTAATTTCCTTAAAGTTGGAAAGCTAAAATTTTGTCCATTTATTTTTTACACGATAGATATAAAAAGTAAACCAGTTTTACATTTTGTCACGTTCTTCTAAGGAGTGAACATGTAGTAACAACCCCTAAAATTATAAATATTATTTAAATACCGCCTAGGAACGTGAAATTTGTTACAAATATTGCTCAATAGGGGCTAGAGGCGAACTAAGAAAGGATTTTAAAATATTTGGCCTTTAAGGGTTGAAACAACCCCTAAAACAATAAACATTATTTGTTATACTTTCATTAAAGCTAGAAAGCTGAAATTTTGTAAATTTATTTCTTACAAGATATTAAAAAATAAACCGGTTTTACATTTTATCCCGTTCTGATAAGGAGTGAACATTTAATAACAACCCCTATAACTATATATATTAATTTAATACCGCCAAGGAACGTGAAATATTTGGTACACATATTGCTAATAGGCGCTAGAGGCGCACTAAGATAGGATTTTAAAATATTTGGCCTTTAAGGCTTGAAAAATCCCCTAAAATAATAAATATTTTTGGTTTACTTTCCTTAAAGCTAAAATTTTGTACATTTATTTCTGACAAAACACATATGAAAAGAAATGAGTTTTACATTTTGTTACGTGTTGTTAGGGGTGAAAATGTGATGACACCCCTAAAAACAATACATATAAATTTGTATACTTTCCTTAAAGCTAGAGAGCTGATATTTTGTAAATATTTCTTACAAAATACATATACAAAATAACCCAGCTTATGTTTCGTTACGTGGTGCTAATTGTTGAAAATGTAATAACAAACCCTAAAAACAATAAATTAAATATTAATTGGTATTCTTTCCTTAAAGCTAGAGATCTGAAATTTGGCTCTTACTAATTTTAAGAAAATATTCTAGACGTAAGCTGATCAAAACTATCCCGATCTATGCATTCGCATATTAAAGACGTGATCTGGATGATCTGCAAACATCCAGCTAAGACTCTGATTTACCAGTCTGAAGATTTAGCAGTTGAAAAAGAAGACGTTCTTCACTCTGAATTAAAATTTTTTTTTTATTGATTTAATTTATTTAGCACACATACCGTAACAAAGACGATTGACTGGCAGCCAGTGAACAATAAATACCAAACTAATTGAATATACCGGTTATAATTCACTGTCGTGAAATTATAGATGAAATAAAACGAGAAAAAAATGTGACAATTAATTATGAATTATGGTGATGCAATAAACAAATTCCCTGTAGCGAAGCACGGGTATTCAGATAGATTCAGTATAAACAATTTAGGCCATTATCTTGCTTAATGTGTCCTATTAACCTGATTGGCCCGATTTAAATTTACCAAACGAATTCTGAAAGTAGACAATACAACCTACAATTCGCATATAAGGTTGAATATAAAAACCTTATCAACCTTATAAAATTGAATAAGGTTGATCAAATATGATAACATAGTGCGAAACGCGTAAATTTGCGAGAGAGAGGTAGTGGAAGAGGGTGAATCAGCAACGGAGGAGAAGAGAACGGCAGGCTCTGTGCATCATTCTACCACTACTATTTAAACATTTTAAATAAAAATACTGTATCTAAAAAACGGTAAGTTTTTATAAATAACGCAAAGAGTAAATTTATGTAGCCCATTTAATTTCCTATCGAAAGGTATAAATGTAATACAGCGTTTGATGGGTTTAATATTCATTGGAACAAAGTGTATGCAATAATTAATTTGCAAGACCAACTAATTAAGTTGGATGCTGTTTGACTATTACGCTTGGTTAAGTAGTTTTGAAAGTTATTGGATAGGAAATCTAACTGTCTCCAAACCCTTGACATTTTGTAAACAATTCCTGTTTTCGAGTTACTCTCATCTACAATTTTAAAATGGCCGGAATTTTTACACAGATTGTTGGAACAAGTTTTTTTTCAAATTAGGTCTTTTCATTAATGAGTAACGTGCTAAATTTAAATTATTTAATCGGTTTATCCGACTTAGAGATATAAATTATTTAGTAAAAATATGGCTTTTAGCTTGTAAAAGAAACATTTCCAGACATATGTTTATAATAAGTTTATCTTTATATTGACCCATCCGACCTTCCCCTGATTTATAGAATCACTCTGTTTATCCAACTCCCGAGGTAATTATTAATCTGTCAGTTCGGAACATTTAATACTGCTACGTACTGATGCCACAGGAAGGGGGTGCTTATGCCTCCCTCACCATCCTTTAAACATGTTGTTAGCTTAATCAAGTGATTAGCCTAGTTATTAATTCAAAATCACTTTCCATCGGCCTTGTATCCAAACTGTATGAGATTCATGAGCCTAGATTGCATTGATTATTTGCCATTTAAAGTAGGGTAATGGGATATGCGGTAAAATGGTGTTATTTACTAAATTCAACTACTTTGTTAAAAATAAAAACAGTAATAATTATTTTTACGTGGCAAGGGAAGAGTAAATTTTGTTTTCGAGAATTGAACAATTCATCTTCCTTTAGTAAATATTTTAAAATAAATTTATATTTCTTAAATAAATTAATATTTTCTAAATAATAATAATAATAATATTAATAAAAAACACAGGCAGTTGTTAGACTCCCGTCAGAAGTGAACACTTTTAAGCTTCATATAGTTAACTTTATTTTCGGGTTATTAGGAAGTATTAAAGAAAATCAATTTTAGTTCTAATGGAACCTTAAATAATTTCGGATATGCGACAGAGCCTGAATAATTGTGGAGATAAGATAGAGTCTCAAATAATTGCGGAGATGCGATGGAGCCAAAAAAAGTTGCAGAGAGGGGACGGAGCCTGAATAATTGTGGTGATAAGATAAAGCCTTAAATAATTGTGGGGATGCGATGGAATCTTAACTAATTGTGGACATGCGATGGAGCCTTAAATAATTGCGGAGATGCGTTGGAGACTGAATAATTGTGTAGATGAGATAGAGCCTCAAATAATTGCAGAGATGCGATGGAGCCTTAAATAGTTGCTGAGAGGTGACGGAGCCTGAATAATTGTGGAGATAAGATAAAGCCTTAAATAATTGCGGAGATGCGATGGAGCTTTAAATAATTGCGGAGATGCTATGAAGCTTTAAATAATTGCGGAGATGCGATGTTGCCTTAAATAATTGCGGAGATGCGATGGAGCCTTAAATAATTGCGGAGATCCTTTGAAGCCTTAAATAATTGCGGAGATGCGATTGTGCCTTAAATATTTGCGGAGATAAATAATTGCAGAGATGCGATGGAGCCTTAAAAAGATTGTGTCTCTGGGATAACGATAACGGTGTTACTTGTATTTTAGGTTTGGTAAATGAAACACGTCTTGTCATTTCAGTGTTACTTTATTACGCCATCTTGGCAATGCCTTTTGCATAGATCAACTAGTCACATAGATGTTGTCTGAACATAGATCTGAACATACAACATACCTCTTCTTTAAGTTTAGAATTAGTAAAACTTTAAAAAAGAATTACAAATAACTTTTTGTTAAAAATAATAATAACAATTCCTTTAATTAAAATATTACACAGTTCCTTCCTTTGACGACTTGTGCAAAGTTTACAAATTATACAAAATAAAATTATTCTAAACATTAATTACAAACTTATACTTTACGTATAACTTTTTGTTAAAAATAATAATAACAATTCTTTTAATTAAGATATTACACAGTTCAACATTTGACGACTTGTGCAAAGTTTACAAATTATACAAAATAAACAAATTCTAAACATAATTACAAACTTATAAATTACAAACTTTGTGTTATCCTACTAAATTAAATTAATTCTTTGTGTTTATACTTTCAACACACATTAATCAGTATTTACAAAATGAAATTTAAATACTTAACGTTAAACAATTATAAATTTAGCCGTTTAGGAGGAATAATTTTAATAACATAGCGTGTCTTAATCGGTGTTTCCTCATCTTGCTCATTTTGAATTTTGTGTGTGTTGTCTCGTGTTTCCACAGAATGTGGTTTACTGTATGTTTTTGTTATGATTGTTTTGGTACTGGGAGTTTTAAAACTACTCTTCCTCCCAGGCCAATCCTCATCATAACAATATTGAGGTGATCTGCTTTTTACTTGAGATTGTATATGCTTACGATTACGTATTAATACTCTACCATCACCAGTCAACAGCTTATATGATCTCGGATTGTTACTATGCGAGATAATACTTGCTGGAGTCCAAACTGATTTAGGCTTCACTTGAAACCTAACCTTTTCGTCAATTTTTAATTTGGGAAGAGGCTTTGAGCTTTTATTGTAATACTTCATTTGTTTTATTTGCCTGTCTTTTAATATTTTTCTAACTTCAACCTGTGAATTTATCTTGGGTTGCAACAATTTATTATTTACTGGAATTAAACTTCTGAGTCTACGACTCATCAAAAGTTGTGCTGGTGATTGTAAATCATTTGTTGGTGTATTTCTAAGTTCTAATAAAGCTAGGTACGGATCATTGTTCGTCACTTCACATTTTTTAATCATTCTTTTAATAGTTTGTATACAACGTTCAGCAAAACCATTTGATTGAGAATGTTTTGGACTTGTTATATTATGCTTAAATTCCCATTTACTTGCAAATTTCTTAAAAGATTCTGATGTGAATTGACTTCCACTGTCCGTTATAAAAATCATTGAGATTCCATGACGTGAAAATATAGATTTGATTGCTGTTTGGACCGTTTTTTAACATAAATATTTCAATGAATTTGGAATAATAATCAGCCATCAGCAAATAATTTGTTCCACCTATCTCAAAAATATCTGCTGCCACTTTCTCCCAAGGATTTTTAGGTAAATCTACATTAAACATTGGTTCTTTGACATTGCTATTTCTAAATTGTTGACATATTCTACAGTTACTAATTACTAAATTTGCAATGTCATTATTTAAGTTTGGCCAATATACAAGTTCTCTAGCTCTACTTTTACAACGCTCTATACCTGGATGTTCACAATGTATTCTATTTAATATATCTGCTCTCAAATTTATTGGAATTATTAACCTATTTCCTCGAAATATTAATTTATCTACTACTGTCAGTTCCTCCTTTATTTGCCAATATTTTAATATCTCTCCTGGTACTTTAGATTTGTATAATGGCCACCCTTTAACAATTTGTCTGTATAAAAGACACATTTCATTATCATTTTCTGTACTTATCTGCAATTCTTTTAACCTTCTTTCTGTTATTGGTAAACTACTATCTACAGCACATATTTGAGCTTCAATTTCATTTTCACTTAACATATCATTATTTACTGTACTTTTCAATAAATTGATATGCTCGAGATAAAGTGTCTGCATAATATAATTCTTTGCCTGGCTTATAAACTAAAACATAATTGTACTTTTGTAATATAATTAACATTCTTTGTAATCTAGCAGGACATTGATACAATGTTTTTTTTAAAATAACCTCTAAAGGTTTATGATCCGATTCAATTGTTATACTTTTACCATAAATATAATCATGAAATTTTTCACAACCATATAACACTGCATACAATTCTTTTTCTATGTTTGCATATCTTTTTCCTGTGTTTGTAAATGCCTTAGGCTACAGGTAAATCATTCTGCAGAAGTACTCTGCTTCCATACCATTTTGAGCAGGTTTGAAATTTTAGCATCTACTGAAATTTTAGCAGGTTTATTAACATCATAATACTGTAAAATTGGCTTTGTAATTAAACAATGCTTTAATTTTTCAAACGCATTAACCTGTTGTTCATCCGAGTGCCAAACAACATTTTTCTTTAACAATATGCGTAAAGGAGCAGTTTTCTCAGAGAGATTTTGAATGAATTTACCAACATAGGTTACCAAACCTAAAAAACGTTCTACATCTTTTGAATTAATTGGTGTTTGCATATTTTTTATAGCTTCTATTTTTGATTCATCTGGACTGACACCATAGGCATTAAAAACATGACCGATATATTTGATACTTGTAAGAGAGAATTTGCATTTATTTTTATTAAATCTTATATTCCTATTATAGGCTCTTCTAAATACCTTCTGAAGACGCTCATTATGTTCTTCTTCCGTTGACCCCCAAACTAAAAGATCGTCTACATAGGTGTCAACCCCTTCTAGACCCTCAAATGTTTCTCTAAATTTTTTATGAAATACTTCACAACTTGAATTTAGTCCAAACGGAAGTCTTAAGAATTTATAGCGTCCCCTATTAAATATAGCGTCACCCTATGTGGGGTGTATTAAAAACACACAAATCTGAGCTAGGCTTATCTATAGATAAGCCTAGCTCAGATTTGTGAGGTCTATTTGCCAAAATCCACTATATACATCTAAAATGCTAAAAAATTTGGCTCCCTTTAATTTTGTTGTAATGTCTTCTATTGTTGGCAAAGGATAATGCTCTCTTTTTATTGCTTTATTTAAATCTTTTGGGTCTAGACAAAGCCTAATCTTTCCATTTGGTTTGTGGACTACTACTAAAGAATTTACCCATTCTGATGGATAATCTAATTTTGCAATTATTTCTTAAGAAACTAAATTATTTATTTCTTGTTTTACTTTTACTCTTAATGCAAACGGAATTCTTCTAGTAGCATGTACTACTGGAATTACATTCTTATCAATAGTAATGTGATAATTTATATCTAACTTACCCAAACCAACAAATAAGTTTTGATTTTTAGACACAATCTGCATAGTTGAATTAGGCCTATACCCTTGATCATTTGTTTTATACTTAATTTCAGCTTTTAGAGGCATTACTCGTTTTATTAAGTTAAATTTCTCACATGATTTTAAACCCAAAATTGGTGGTGCCCTCGGGCCCACATCTGCTACAAGAAATTCTAAAGTTTTACATACATTATTGTACTTACAATCTACAAAACAAACTCCTCTTACAGAAATTATTTCACCTGAATATGTTGTTAACCTAGAGTCACTTTCGTGTAATTGTTTCTTTAAATTATTATTTAGGCCTAGGCTACAATATACAGTGTGATTGAAAAGTCCCGGAACGGTGTAATATATTTTTT
>JAGFPH010001486.1:0-10858 GCA_018207615.1 Philaenus spumarius | reverse complement strand
TGTTTATTTTGACTTTTGTTGTTATAATAATTAGGTTTAACATTAGCCCTATTCAATTTCGAATCTTTTGTTAGGTTATGTACAGTTCGGTTTTGTTTAAAATTAGTTTTTTGATCAAAATTTATTTAATCTATTGAACTTTCTTGAGGTCCCATTTGAACCTGTTTTTTTTTAAATTTCTGCAGCTCTACATATCTCTAAAGTTTTATCTAGAGTTAACTCATGTTCACGCAACAGTCTTTCACCTAGGTTATCACTTTGCATACCACATATTATCCTATCTCTAATTAAACTGTCTTTTAAATTACCAAATTCACAAGTACTACTTTTTTTAGCGAAATCTGTAGCATACTGGTCCATTGTCATGTTAGTTTCTTGACAGCACATGAAAAATTTATGTCTTTCATAGGTCACATTTACTTTTGGAACAAAATAATTTTCAAACTGATCAAGAATTTCACGTAAAGTTTCATGTTTTACTGGAAATGTCTCATAAATTTCCATGACACTTTCACCTATTATGTGTAAATGTAAAGCACACTTACGTTTTTCGTTCAACTCCTCTCCACCTATAGCTAGAATATAGGTTTCAAAACGCTTTCTCCAGACTTGCCAATTAAGGCTAAACATCCCTGAAAAAGTTGTGTTTTTGGCCCGATAGATGGCAGCACCTCTGAGGCAAATTTGTACTACGAATAATTTCCATAATTATTATCCGATTTTTGTTTTGTAAGTTATTTTGTAAATGATATGAATAAAACATTCACGCTATTGTGATGATTTTTTTAAAAAATTTATTTATAAAAAAGTTTTATACAGATTTTTTTTTGTTGTAATATTTTGTTTAAATCGCAGGTAGTCATTTTGTAAATACAAATTTTAAACGAATTTTGCCGTTTTCAGATATTAAATCGGTCAAATGGTCGTATCGGAATCGTTTTTTAAAGATATTATCATTATTTCTCTCACGCTCCGGTTCCCTCCTCCCGCCGCGTAGTACATCACTCCCCCCCCCCTCACCAGCCAGCCGCTCTGCCCGGCCCTGCAACTGTAGCGTTCGTCAACTCACTCACTACTCGCATTCATACTCTGGCCGGACACACTTACTAGACTAGACTACTGATTACGACAGGTGTTTGTTATCTGTTAAAAAGTATTTTCTGTAAGTCGAAAAGAGACATCTAGAATAAATATAGAAAAATATACAGTAGTTCAAATTAAAGGATTTATGAAAGTAGGCCTATATACAGGTTCTTTGGCCATACATTATTCAATAACACCAGGGTATGAATAATATTACCCTTTAACGTTAGTTATTTGTTTCAAATAAAACTTATATTTTAATACATGAAAACGAGAAATAAATAAAAAATGAATAGTGCAAAATACCATGTATTACACGTGACAGTCATAAAATGGACTGTTTCAATAATACAATAAACCTTTTTTCAAGGATATACACATACGGTACATATTTTTATCTTTAATACTATTTGGCCATTAATGTTTCGCCATTGAACTCCGCAAGAGAAATGGTTGGTTCACGTATTGGCATACTGCTTAATCAATCAAAATGCTTAATTGCGAAATTTTCCTAAAGTAATAAGTTATTACCGTGGTCAGCATTCATTTTGCCAAAAAAAAAAACATTTTATTCTAAGCCTATTGCAGTAAACCTATACGTTCTCAGTCACTCTGAAAAAAAAGTAGGTATATTGATATGTTTAACAAAACCTTGAAACTTGTAGAAATGAAAGAAATGAAACTAGTATTTCAGGCATTCCACCTTAAAGTAAGCCTGAGGTGTAAAAAATAAAAATAAAATATAATATAATTCAATATGTTGCATGTCAAGGTGAAAAGTTCTACTTTAATAATATGTTCAACATTTTTAGCAAATTTTGATATTTGTAATTAGTTTAAGTTCTTTGTTCTGTGAGTATCAACAGCTATCCTCCGGAAATGTTTTATTCTGTGAACTTAGCAGCACTGCAATAAATATGAAACAGCTGATCTAGTGATTGAAGTTGCTACAGAAGATAGCTGAAAGACTTCTCTAACTATTAATGCCATAATTTAAGATAATATATTGTCTTTTCATTTGAAATTTGCCTTTAAACTTAAGTAATACGTGATGTGACACCCGCTACATTTTTTTTTACAAAAGTTAGTATTACAAAATATTACAAAATGAACAAACACCTTAGGAAAATACTTTTACTGTAAAAGTAAGAGGTTTTGTTTCCCTAATGTTTTGGTATTATTATTTTAATTTTAGTTTTATAATTTAATGAGTAATTCGCGTAACGGGTGTTACATAATTTAATGTAATGGGTGTTACAATTCAACACAACTCACAACCATTCAGTGTTTAGTATATGTATATTAATTTTAAGTAGAATTTAAATACATAGCCCTATTGAGAGTTTATTAATTTTGGTAGCAACACTTAAAAAGTTAAGACAGATATGTTATTTTAAATAAAATTTAACACGATAACACCTTCAAATTTCATACTGCGAATTTCCTATTTGAGTAGTAGTGTTTTGTTCCTTCTGGAGCAAAATCCATATACCACATCCCATGCCTAAGGTCATTGACCCCAATTGGACCGCATTCCTGCATAATTTCTCTAATTAAATGGTCATTGACCCCAATTAAATGGTCATTAACCCCAATTAAATGGTCATTGACCCCTAATTTGCATTGACCCGCATTCCTGCATAATTACGGTCATTGACCCCGATGACGTCACAAGGCACATGACCTTGACAGTTGATGACGTCACAAGGCACACGCGCGGGCATCAAGGCCACCCAGTGATGACGCACGCACGGGCGTCAAGGCTAACACGTCCGCAAGGCTAAGCCCGGTGTAATTATTTAGCAAGGCCAAGCCCGGTGTGATTATTTTAATGACGCACGCAATTAGGTTCTTATATGTAAATAAGTTTTTTTTCCCGAGCGATAATTATTTTAATAACATCCGCAATTATTTAGCAAGGTTACCCGGTGATGGCGCAAGTTGTTTTTCTCGTCAAGGCTAACACGTCCGCAAGGCCAAGCCCGGTAATGACGTCCGCTGGGTTTTCCCCTCAAGGCAAACACGTCCGCAAGGCTACCCGGTGATGGCGCAAGTTGTTTTTCTCGTCAAGGCTACCCGATAAGTGGTTTTGTTTGCAACACAATGTCGCAAGACGTAAATTCCCGACAAACATGTTTCCCAATGTAAATTCCCACAGTTACGTAAAGGTTTCTCAAGGCTAATGTTTCTGTATTTAAAGCCTTGCGCTCGGTGTTTCGAGAGTTAGTGTAAAGGTTATGTCCAGCAGCAGCAGCAGCCGTAGAGTTCATTTTCGAGACGATTTGACTTCCATTCATTACGTGGGCAACGATTCTGAACATAAGGAGGCTAGAAACGGTATCTGTTGGATCAGATTAGCAGCGGATCGTGCAAGAGAAGAACGTCTAACTGGTGAGACTAGCAGAGCAGTATCCAATCAATTAGAAGGTTTTACGTTACAACCACCACCAAAGAAACCGAAAAGTGAATCATGACCGATTCTGGTTTAGCCAAGGGTTTACCAACTAGGATGGTTGACGCCTCTACCCAAACCGACAACAACAAGGTCGACTACGGTAGAGATGATACAGGTCGTTGGGGTGATGCATTATACAGTTGTACATCTAAGCAATTGGTCAAATCTGGATTTTACCGCACAAGGATGTTTCAAAATATTGTGTGCTGTGGTTGTGGATGGGAGTCTGGTTTGGCAAAATTAACAATCAATCATGTTAATTTTCTTCACAAGATAGCAAACCCCAGTTGTGAACAAAGTAAAAGAAATATTCCCGGAAATTTGGTGGAATATACCGAGTGTAAAAAAATCACCAATGAAATTGAAGAATTGATGAAAGAGACCTTCCTCTTTTGGCCTAAACCCTATCCAAAAATTGATGATATGGTTAACGCGGGATTTTATTATACAGGAGAAGGGGATTCGGCCTGCTGTATTGATTGCGGAGTCACCATCAATCATTGGGAGGAAGCAGACAACCCAAAATGGGAGCATAGAAGATTTGCGCATCATTGTAAATTAGTTGAAAATTATTAATGTAAAAAATGAATGTAAAAAATAAAATTGCAAAAGAATTACAAACAAGTTCGTAGAAATTTTTCTACCCGTTATGTTGAACTTAAAGGTATAGATGACCTTTTTCAAGCAGATCTTGTTGAAATGATTCCATTTTCTAAAGTCAATAAAGGATATAAATATATATTAGTTGTAATTAATTGTTTTAGTAAAATTGCAATAGCTAAACCGATAAAAGCAAAAAATGCTGATGAGTTGGCAAGAGTTTTGCAACCAATTTTACATAATCATCCTATGAAACATTTGCAAACAGATAAAGGAAAAGAATTTTATAATGTTCAAATTAAAAGGTTGTTAGATAAGTATGGTGTTAATCATTATTCTACTTTTTCTGATAAAAAAGCATCTATTGTGGAACGGTTAAATAGAACAATAAAGAATAAAATGTGGGTTGCATTTAGCGAACAAGGTAATTATAAATGGTTAAATTTGTTACCGAAAATTATTTCAAAATATAATAATACTGTGCACAGAACAATTGGAATGAAACCGGTAGACGTAAACAAGACTAACGAGCATTTAGTTTTGCAGAGAATAATTAAGAATCAAAAAAAGAAAAATATTAAAATCAGATTTAAAGTGGGGGAAAAGGTTAGAATCAGTAGGATTAAGAAATTATTTGAAAAGGGTTACTACCCGGGCTGGTCAAACGAAATTTATACAGTCTATGAGATAAAATCAACAGATCCGGTCACATACATTTTAAAAGACGAATCGGGCGATGTGATAAAAGGAGGGTTTTATACGGAAGAATTAAGTAAAACAAAATTCGGAGATATATATTTAATAGAGAAAGTGATTCGAAAAAAAGGGGATAAATTACTTGTTCGCTGGTTAGGATTTGACAGTGCTAGAGATACTTGGATAGACAAAAAAGATTTATTATGAAGTTGGTGAAACAAAGTGTTAAACTTCCAATTATTAACTTTGATGATATCATCTCCCCCACAGTTAAAAGAAAAAAGAAAAAACACAATGCCCTTCTTCCAAATAATATTAGGTGTATTATAGCAGGACCCAGTAATTCGGGAAAAACAAACTTAATAATGAATTTGATATTTTCCCCCAATGGTTTACATTTTAAAAATGTGTATGTATTTTCAAAGTCATTATGTCAAACGAAATATAAGTTTTTAAAATGTGTTTTGGATGGTCTCCCAGAAATTGGTTACTATATGTTTTCGGAAAATGAAGAAGTTCCCGATTTAACAGAAATAAAAACCGATTCTATTGCTATTTTTGACGATGTATCATGCGAAAAACAAGATAATATTCGCAACTATTTCACAACAGGAAGACATTATAAGCTTGATGTGTTTTATCTGAGTCAGACGTACAGTCACATTCCAAAACAACTGATTCGTGATAATGCAAATCTCATTGTACTATTCAAACAGGATGAACGCAATTTACGTCATGTTTATAATGATCATGTAAATACTGATATGACCTTCGAATTATTCAAAGAATTGTGTGCCAATGTTTGGAATAGTAACGATGGTTACTCTTTCGTCGTTATTAATAAGGAGAGTGAGCGAGACAAAGGACGTTATCGAGCAGGATTTGACCGATTCTTTAAATTACCAACATCATGATAATTGTATTGGAAGGAAATATAGGTTCGGGCAAAAGCACGATCGCATTTCAACTTTATGAGAAACTACGATCCTGCAATCCCAAGGTAAAGCACATAGAAGAACCTGTAAAAAATGGACAAATTTTTACGGTGAAAATGTTTTGAAAACATTTTATGAAGACCAGGAGCGTTATGCATTCACTTTCCAAGTGATGGTGTTGTTGCACATGTTGGAAAACGAGATGGAAGCTGAAAAATACTCAAAGGATGGATACATTGTTGTTATGGAGAGATCTACGTTCAGCGTTAGAGAAATATTTTCCCCGCTATTGTATAAAATGGGCAAGATTAATTGCATAGAGAATAATGTGCTTCTTTTGTTGGGAAACCTTTTACCAAAACATTTGGAGGATGAGAAAATCGTACAACTATACGTAAACACGGAGCCAGTCACTTGTTACTTGAGAACTATTGCGAGGAATCGTCCTGAAGAAATAGAACGCATTAATTTAAATTATATTATGGAGTTGCACAACATGCACGAAGAAAAATTAACTAATGTAAAAAAGATTGTAAACAATGATAATAATGTAGACACTGTTTTATCTGAATTAATAAAATATGTTTAATATATACATTGTGTGCGTGTTTTTATTCATTACAACTAACAATAACATACATTTATTCCAATCAGAACTGTTCATACATCTTTTTATAATCTTCTATACGTTTTTGCCAAATATCTAAAACAAAATAAAAATCAAAGTAATGTTGGTAATTATTTAACTCTTTCACATATTTTAATTTACAGTATGACAACATTTCCTGAAGATTATTCCAATTTAATTGTTGTTCATACTTTTTTAAAAATTTTAATACTCCTGGACGTAATTTATTACCACTAATAAAATTATAAGATGAACAATATTTTTTAAAATCTAATTTATGAGCAAATCTATCGAGAAACCATAATGGAACATCGTTGTCCATAAATACAATATTTAAAACATTTAAGTTGTCTGGAATTTGTTCAATTATGGTTTCATCTGTAATATATTTATACAAACATAAAAATAGTCCTCTAAATTTATCTACACTTTCCGTGTCCGTTTTCAAATTTTTTATAGAATTGTCCAACACATAATCACCCATGTCCAATGTCACAGCAAAATTCACTGCACTTTCTGTACAACATTGCAACAATTTATTAAAAATATTATCAAATATTAATTCAATTTTTAATATATGCGAATTGTTATTATTTGTCTCATGAGTTTTTGTATTTAATTTATGTTCAACACACAAAGTTTCACGACAACCTTTATATTTGTTTAATTCACATTTAATTATAGTTTGTGTAGTTATTTCACAATCAACGAGTCTCTTCTTAACAATAAAACTGCTGCACTTTCTGTTGCACGATATAACACTAGTTATAAAAATAAAATCGGACGCTGAAAAACTCTGACGCCTTTTAACACACAACATCTTTTAACTGGTAACATTCCAAGTCGATTCTAGCTTTTATAATAAACGTAATTGAAGGTTGTGAAACATAAATAATTGCTACGGGGAAATACAAATCTTGTAAACAATTTTAATTGGCTCATTATTCAATGATACTGGGAAATACAGGCTTGTCACTCGACTAATTGCGGATGTTATTAAAATAAAGCCTTGCGAACGTGTTAACCTTGATCACCGGGTAGCCTTGCTCGGACGTGTTAGCCTTGACGAGAAAAACAACTTGCGTCAACACCGGGAAGTCTTGCGGTCATGTTAGCCTTGACGGGAAAAACCACTAATTGATTGAAGCAAGTAATAAATATGATTTTGTAAACAACTTAAGTGGCAGGACAACAAGGATATTACGCAAACCGGACTTTCCAGCATTGTGAAACGCACGTGTATAATTGTGGAGGGGAAATCCTTGAGATATAGTATATAAAGAGAGACTTACAAGAGTCAGACATCAATAGTTTCAAATCTGCTTCAACATACTAAGTAAGTATTTGTTGTTATTTTATAAACTATTAACACTTGTGTGTGTTTGTATTACAACGCTAAGAGTATACTTGCGCCTGACATCAAGAGTTGTTTAAACTGATAGTCATATTATATTCTATTTATTATAGAAATGGCTGGCATTTTCGTTCGAGAGTTTGACGAGGAATACATTCTTCCGTCTTCACCTCCGACTTTGACTCCTCCTCCACCACCACCAACACCACCACAGGCTGGACCTTCGGCTCAACCACCACAACCGGCACCTCAACAGCAAACGAATGGGCCGTTCAATGGAGAGAGCAGCACTGTTTTGACTGGTATGTTTAGTATTGGTGAAATTGTATCAATTCTTTTTAAGCTGGGATTAGTTTCTGTTAATAAGTGGGAGAGATTTTATCGAATAGTAAAACAAGATTTTAGAAATTTGAATGATTCTTTGCTATATCAGCCGCTCCTTGTAGTTCAAAATATTTTGGATTATTTATATGCTAAAGTTCAATCAAAAGACAAAGAATTATCGCTAACTAAAATTAATACTATAATAAAACATATTTTAGAAACTAATCAAAAATTTTCATTCGAAGCTGTAGAGAAATTAAGTAATATTGCAAAACAGTGTAAAGGTAAAAAAAGGAAAATTGAAGAATCTAGCGAGAGCGAGGACGAGGATGAGGATAGTTTTATAAAAATATTTTCAAAAAAATTGGCTAAAAAATCCGATTCCGTTCTTATAAGTCAACAGTTTCAGTTAAAAATGGGGAATGATAGGAAAAAAATTACTACTCCCGGTGAGACTGGAACGTATTTAATTAAAATTGAAATAACCGATGTAAAAGATTTAAAAGAATGCACAACTGAAAAAAATTATTGGCAAAAGATTAACAAAAAAGGTTATTTTTTATTAAATGATATCGCAATTTATAACTCCATTAATAACATTTTAGCAAATGCCTGTGAGAAAGTCTTAAAAATTAAAAACGTTAAAATTGAATCTTCAGAACTTAAATAAATAATATGGATTTAAGAAAAAAGGAATATAGATTGGGACTACGGTATGAAAACGGCGAGTTTATGGAAATTGAAAACGCTTTTAGAGGTGTTTTGAAAACATATTATCTAAAAAACAATAATGCAAGATATAAGGATGTTTGTTCATTTTTAATTGGAAATGGTGAAAAAATGAAACTGTTAATTGAAAATATATTATTAAAATATGAAACACCTTTAAAATTTAATATTATTGTAGAATGTACTTATACTAAACCAATGTTGCCCGATACAACTGTAGAGAATAGAGCTTTTAAAACTATCAATGTTCCGGTTTTTCAAGACTCATCAATCGATGAACTTTTATCGGATATGTTTTTAAAAATTTGTTTGGAAGAAAACGAATATCAGGGAAAGGGAAGTGGCTGGAGTCTGCTCTCTGTAGACGGACTTCTTTTGAGATTCAGCAAATACAATCCGCTTGGAGGAAGTTCATATATTCGCCTTCCAAAATTTATTGAAAATAAAAAAGCTGTTATTAATCCTAAGAATTTGCGGGATGAAAAATGTTTTCAATGGGCTATTCTTTCGCGCTATGTTGAAGGAGCAAGCTTAGAAAGAGTGGATAAAAGATATCAACAATTAACTGGTAAATTTAACTTTAGCGGAATTACTTTTCCTGTATCTTTAAAACAAATAGAAGTGTTTGAAAAACAAAATATAGGTGTTAGTGTAAACGTATATGGAGTAAATGGAAAAAATACAATTTATCCTTTAAGAATATCTTTAAAACAGAGAAGAAATCATTTTGACTTGTTATTAATTTCTTGTAATAATGTAAATCACTATTGTTATATTAAGAATTTTTCGCGATTAGTGCGTAGCCAGATTACCAAGCATAGAGAAAATATGTTATTTTGTAAACGCTGTTTTACACGTTTTCAGGGAGGAGATTCGCGTAAAAAATTAAAAATACATAAAAAAGATTGTTGCATAAATAAACCTGTAACAAGTGTTATGCCAAAAGAAGATTCGGTTTTAAAGTTTTCAAATTTTCACCACAGTTTTAGAATTCCTATTGTGGCATATTGTGATTTTGAAAGTATACTGAAAAAAGTAGATAAAATTGATTCTCAATTTACAAAAGTAGATAGTGACCACGAACCAATGAGTTTTTGTGTTTATTTGGTTCACCAGAACCTCCCCGACTCTATTTCGTCTAATTTACCTTCCGACCCATATTTGTATCGGGGTAAGGATGCTGCTGCAAAATTTATGGACTATTTAATTTCTATAGCAAATCTAATTGGTGATTTATTTTCGGAAACTAATATACCTCTTCTCCCTCTTAGCCGTGATGAAAAGCGTAGAGTAAAACTGGCTACGCAATGCGAATCTTGTAATAGAGACTTTACTGCATTACATCCACGTGTAAGAGATCATTGTCATTTCACTGGTAAATTTAGAAATGTATTATGTAATGATTGTAATTTGAAAAGACAAAATCAACGCTATCTTCCCGTATTTATTCACGGCAGTTCTAATTATGATTCACATTTTGTTGTTCGTCAATTGGGTTGTGATAGTGAAAAAATTGGTGTAATCCCAAATACTTCTGAAAAATATATATCTTTTTCCAAACAGACTGCGAGCGGAATAAAATTAAGGTTTCTAGACAGTTTCAGATTTCTAAGTGATAGTTTAGCCCGTCTTGCGAATAATCTTCCATAAGATAGATTTTTTCATACATCTCAATTTTTTACGGACGATCTAGATCTTGTAACGAGAAAGGGTGTCTATCCCTATGAATATACAGATTCCTGGGAGAGGTTGGATGAAACAGAGTTGCCAAAAAAGGAGTTTTTTTATAACAGCATTGCCGATGAGAACGTAAGCGAGGACGATTACAATCATGCAAGAAAAGTTTGGGAACGTTTCGAATGCAAGACTTTGGGCGAATACAGCGATTTGTATTTGCGCACGGATGTGCTTTTGCTCGCAGATATATTTGAAAATTTTCGCAACATTTGTTTGGATAATTATGGTGTTGATCCTGCGTATTACCTGTCGGTACCCAGTTTGACATTTGATGCGATGTTAAAATATACAAAAATAGAATTGGATCTGATCACGGA
>JAGFPH010001485.1:256249-279119 GCA_018207615.1 Philaenus spumarius | reverse complement strand
TGACGTTTATGGCGTTGTTGGCAGGTAACAGTGATAAGTAGTACAATATTGTTTGCTTGGACATGGCGCGAGAAGTGAGGGCACCTTCTTCTTTTTCTGCTCGCAACGCTCACCATGCAGCGGCAAGCTGTGACCTGATCGTTATAACCCCCTCCACTCCAAGTTCATTGTTTATTTGTCAGTCAAAGTTACAAAATAATAGTTGGAAGCTACATAATTATTCTGTAGTGGTGGTGTTGTACAGTACAGTATTATAGGAATACTCGGAACAGTTTTTGGTTTCTCAGTGATGATGTAAGATGTAACTAATTGTGCAATGATTTACATAACAAAGAGAAATAAGTTGCTATTATGTCTTACTTACTATTTGCAAGGGACGTATTCTCAGTATAGTTACTGGGCTGTCTATATTTTAAAACTTAATAGCCTAAAGACATGTATAATAAGTAGCCTATACTGTATGTGAAAAGAAAAAAATCATTTGTACAGATTCCAGGAATGAAGCCCTCAAATTGTTTAACCTTTTCAAAATGATACGAGTTTTATCGCCTCAAGAATGAGAAATCTGAGTAAATGTCTTGTACTATGGAGTGGAAATGCACATTAACATTTTAAGTACTAGGTAGAAGTAATCCGAACTAGGCCTACAGCTTGAGTTTTTTCTAATTTTCTTTTTACTCTTTTTTATATGTTAGTACCTGGGAGAACGAGCATCACTCGGTATTTTTTTTATTGTTTTTTTTTTTTTTTTAGGAAAATGTATGTAAATACAAATCGCATACTGAATAAATATGAATATTTTTCGAACTTAAGTACATAAAAACTGTTTATCCTATACTATAATATGAAATAAAAATACTTCAACAGAATGATGTCGATCTCAATAAAAACCTTAAAAGGTTTTAAAAATCTTAAAGGTTAGAAATGAAAAAAATTGTTTTAAGCTTGAAATCAGCTGATAATGGAAATAATAATATAGGAAACAGCTGATTTCTGTTATTATTATAGTCAATAAACATATGTATGTAATGATTTTAAACTCCATAATCCCAATGTTAAAAATTTTCAATTTTCAAATGAGTTGTTTAGAAAAATACGAGTTTTCCTTAGGTAGCGATTTCACCAATCGATTTTTTAGACCCAAAAGCCTCTAATCCCAAACTTTCAGCAAAATCCTTCCGCTGGATCTCGAGATTGCTCGTTCAAACAGATATTGCTCGTATTAGAGTATAGGATATTTGTTATTCTCTTTGATTTATCTTGTATGGAGATGTTTTTTATGCATTTATATAATCAAATATTTTATACACCAAAAAGTATTTACATTAAAAAATATCTCTGAAAAATTTTCTACAAGGTCGAAGAAGGGGATAGACAGGGGTGAATTTTTATTGCAGAATTGCAAAAAATAATAATACAGTGTACTTTTGCATGTGAAATTGAATAATGTACAGAATACTTATCTTATTTTATATACTATCTGCAAAAATAAATATGTACATATTACAATTAATTTATAACCACTAATAACAAAATAAAGTTTTTTAGAAGTGCGGGAGTGTATGATGTACTAGGTTCATCCAAAGCAATATCATCGTTAGTATATGATTCCGAAATATCACTATCTTGTGCACAAAACAAACTTCTACTTTCCAGTTAATCTTCAATCTCCGATTCGGCATTTGTAAAGAACAGTTTAGTTTCATTATCATTCATCACACGACGATAGTTAGGAATTACATAGAGAGACGCACACCGAACTAAACTGCATGCGTGGAAGTCGTGGATTTTATAAACAATGGCTTGTTACATTTCGTTTTAGTTTAAAAATTGAGCTTCTTTAAAAAAATAACAGATAGCAGCATTACTAGTATTAATTTACAGCGTTTAGTTTAGAAAGGAACGGATATGTACGGACGTAGTACTTTGAACAGAAAAATACTAAACATTCCCGAACGTACATCCGTTACGGAGTTTTAGCAGCAAACATCTCCGTACGTTATTACTCAAAAGCTTAAATTCCCATTTTGATGTTGTTAATTGATAAGTAATAAAAATGGGTTTCTTGTATGCACCATAGTAGTGTGATTGGCCCTTCTTTAAAGTGTAGTGTTGTAACACTTATGTCCATGTCACAGAGAAATTAATAAAATAAGATATGAATCAGCTGTTTCCTATAGTGACTAATGGAACAGAGATTTGGTCTAAATGAATAAATGACGCAATACATAAATAATACTAATCATTTAATTTTTTCATATAAATACATTTCTTAATGACGCAAAGTAATTACAGTAGAATCATTTTTCTTGAGTAAACAAATATAAAACGTAAAAGCAGACTTAAAAAATATATTAATATATGATCGTATGTAAAATGTGAGAATTGTATAAAAACTTTATTTCAACGAGTGGTGCGTTATAAGCGAACAATGAAGCGGTGTTTAAGACTATAAACAGTTCGATAAATGGATAAATAAAAAAAAAAGAATATAACAACAATACATCACACAATTAATATGAATCGAGATCTTGATATGATGACGTAATCAGTGATCATGGATGCAATGTGAAAGAGCACAGATGTCACAGGATACAGAACGTTGTGGATCGTACTGGTTCTTCCTTGGGACGAATCGGAACGTAATAGGAAGCACATTCTTCCATCAAGATGGCGATATAGCTCATGTTTGTTGAAAGAAGCCGGCGTGTGTTATCGCAAGAAAAATGTGATTTTCTTTAAAAAAGTAGTGACAAGTTAGTCAAAATGTAAAGTAAATGTACTTTGGAGGTGACGTGATTAAAAATATTAAACTGATCATGTAAAATTGGTTGTTTATCGACGGATATTCTTTCGATGTGCTTTGTTGGAACTAGCGTGGGGTAGGCCTCGGAAGTGAATTGAATTTACGACAAAAATCCTAGGTAAAAAACAGTGCGACGAATAAAACAAGTGAAACTGTAAGTAGAAATGGCCATTGGACATATTTTTTGTCTGCAGGTATTAGAATTTTTCAATTTATAAAAAAGCTAACTTCATTTAATTTCTATTGCGTCATTACTTAAGATATGGTTCAGGAGACTTTGTAAAATTGTAAATAATTTCTTGACTTGTTTGTACATATGTATCACTATGTTTATGTCTCTTAATTGCTGTAAATATCCATTTTTGATCATGTTCGAGTAAATAATTGTTGTCTTGCCACAATGCCTTGAATTTCTTTATATAGCCACGTGTGTCCATTCAGCCACTACTTTAATTAGCCAAGTTCCCACCCCTAAGAAGATAGAATTAATTAAGAAGTATTTTTCAGTGACTAGTAACTATAAGTAAATATATGCAAACAGAGCATGAGTGAGGTTATATGTGGATTATCGCAAACTATCATGATTATTTTTTTTTATTATTGAGATTATGGGAGTCAAGTGAAGGTGATTTTTAAGGTGAATTTAAGTAAGGTGAGTTTTAAGGTTATAATAATAAGATGAGTTGAAGTAAGGTGAAATATTAATATTGTTCTACGTTGAAGTTGAAAGAAAGATGTTATGAAGAGTTAAGGTGGGCGATGATTATTATTGTAGTGAGGCAATAGGCCTAGGAGGTGCATAAGCAATTTTAAGTGGTACATGAGCGACGATTTTTGTTTTTTAAGGTAAATAGGTAAGGGAGGTGTTGAAGAGATATTAATGGTTATTAGATAATCCACATATAGCAATTTTATTTTGATTTAAAACATATTTTTTTTTAATTTTGAACTTTTTATCGAACCCCATTTTTTTTTTAACACAGTATAACAATAAATATTTTTCATTTTGCAACGCCAAACGTTGCAAAATGGCGTCCAACTCGGGGGCTTTTAAACGAAGGCGGAATGGATGTCGTGGCATTTTTGGAGATTTTTGAGGCGTTGTGGCAGACAACTTAATTTCAAATTGTTGAAATAAATTTTAAAATATGGCAAACAGGGTAGAGGAGTTAGGCCTGAATGATTCAGGTTTAGAATTGGATCAGTCCGTAAATGAGAGTGCACAAGGTAGAGTGGAGGAATTAGAAATGAAAGAGACAATTAAGGATAGGCCTAGTGAAAGTTTAAAAGAGGTTAGGTCAGATGACAAAAGTGTGGGAGATAAGTTTGATGTAATAATGCAGTTCTTGAATTCAAAGTTTGAAAGTTTTAACAATAACCTAAACAGCAAAGTTGAAAATTTAAGTGTTAAATTGGAAGAGAATAAAATAGAAAATAAAGCAAACATTGAAAATTTAAGTGTAGAGATCAAAGCAAATAATGACAATCTAAACTCTAAATTAGACAATCTCAAAATAGAGATGCAAGACTTAAAAGTAGAAAATGACTTAAGATTTAATGAAATTTCTAAAAGCCTAGATGTAAAAATAGAGTCAATAGATAGTAAAGTGAATGACATTTCCAAATCTTTTGAAAATAAGTTAACAGAAGTGAACCAGAGTGTGACTAGTAAAGTAGAGGTAGTGGAAAGTAAATGTTTTGAAATTGAAAGCAAAGTTGAGGGTAATTTAATTAAAATAGAACGGAAAATGGATGATAAATTTACATTAGTGGATATAGAAGTAGAACAGGTGAAACAAAAAACAAAAGATTTGGAAATCGACTTTACTGACAAAATTAATTCTAAATTTAAGAGTGTGAATAATAACTTAGAAGAATTTAAGAGTGATATGGAAAGTAGGCTAGATAATAATTCTGTAGTTATGATTGGGGATATAAAAAATGAAACCATAATACCAGATTTTTATCATGAGAAAAGAGAACCGCATCCAAAAACATTTTTGAATGCTTTAGAAATGTTTAATAAATGTAGGCAAGATAAGTGGGAGTTTAAAAAAGTGTTGATTAGAAAATATTTTAAAGAGGAAGCAGAAATCTGGTTTGATGTTCACAATATAGAGTGGAAAGATTTTTCAGAGTTTAAAGTAGCCTTTTTGAATAGATTCTGGTCTCAGGACAAACAGGAGAATCTGAGAGTAAAAATAATGTTAGGTAAAGTTTATCAGGGACAGGTTAGGGATATACATAACTATGTAATCAGGTTATTTCATCAAACGCAATTTTTGGACCCACCAATGCCAATGGAAACATTCACGAGGCATATTGTTAAACAATTACCTAATGATTTAAGACTAGTGTTGTTGGCAGCAATGCCTGATAGTTTGAATAGGTTAGAAAAAATCATCATGGATTGGCAAGAGAGCCAAAAACATATTAATGAAAATAGAAATAGTAATCCAGAGGCTAACGTATTTCGTAAAGAAAGTAATCAAAATAGGCCATCGTTCTTCCAAAATAGGCCATTCCAGCAACATAGGCAAACATATGACAATAATAGGTCAACATTTAATCAAAATAGGCCACCTTTTGAACAAAATAGGGCATTTAATCCAAATAGGCCATCGTTTAATACGAACAACAGTGGAAATGTAGCCAATAGGGAACAGAATGGACAGTATAATAGGCCACCGAATGATTCCAATAGATATATGGCAGGTAATGGTAACGGTCAAAATAGACAAACCTCACCTGGGCAAAATAAGGGAAACGAACATCGACAATAATACAATCGGCTGGTATTCATTTGTCGGAACAAGACAAGCCGACGGAATCTAGTGTTAGTAAAATTTTAACGACACACATACATAATAGTAACAATAATAATAATTTAAAGTTAGAATCAAATGATATGCTAATAAATGAAAATAATTTCACTGAAATTAAATCTAAACCTATTAAGGGTGACATAGTAGAAATAGAGATAGAAGTCTTTAATAAAAAATATTCTTGCATAGTAGACTCTGGTTCAGAAGTTACTGTAGTAAGTGAAAATATTTTCAAAGAATTGGTAGAATTAAGCCAAAATAAAATTATGGAGTTACCAGTGTCAAATCTGTTAATAACTGGAGTAACTGGCACTAGAAGTAAGAGAATTTCAAAACAAATATGCTTAGAGGTTAAGATAGACAATAAAACTTTATTAATGAATTTTTTAGTAATTAATGGGCTAAATTTAGATTTTATAATGGGGTGTGATTTTTTGGAAAGTTGTAGAGCTAGAATAGATTTTGAAAACAAATTGATACATTTTAAACATGAGAACGTTGAAATAGATACAAAATTCATTAATAAAGAGGAAATGTATGTGTGTGGTTTAAAATTGTGTAAAAATAAAAATAATGTTGTTTTTGAAGAGACAAATATGTTTAATAATATAGAGTCACAAATGGAGGACACGGTTTATTCTTTTTATAATGAGGCAATGTATAGTAAGGACAATTTGGAAATATTAGAAAACGACCGGGAGTTAGAGTGGGAACAAAATTTAAGGGAAGTAATTGATAGTAGTAACTTGGGGAATGAATTAGAACAAAGTAAGTTGGCCACTGTTTTGAATTATTATAGGGATGTTTTTTCAGATAAAGCGGGAAAAATAAGGGATTTTAAGGCCAAGTTAAACATTAAGCAAAATGAACCATTTATAAATAGGTCATATGCAGTGCCTCATTCGAAAAGGGAAGCGGTGCACTGCGAAATTGAGAAAATGATAGCAAACGACATTTTAGAAAGTTCAAGCAGTCCTTATTCAAATCCCTTAGTATGCGTCATAAAAAAGGACGGCTCAGTTAGGTTATGTCTCGACGCAAGACAAGTAAATAAATTAATAGTACCTGACAGGGAAGCACCTGAGAACATTGATGACTTGTTGCAAAGATTTGAGGGGGTAAATTACATTAGTAGTATTGATTTAGTAAGTGGGTTTTGGCAAATAGAATTGGATGCAGAATCCAGAAAATATGTAGCGTTTACTTTTAATGGGCGAAATTTACAATTTAAAAGGTTACCGTTTGGTTTGAATATAAGTACCTCAGTGTTCAAGAAAGGGTTAAGCCATGTCATGGGACCAGAAGTCCAATCTTTTGCTATCATTTATGTCGATGACATCTGCATAGCGTCAAGAACGTTTCATGAACACATTGAACATTTAGCAAGACTTTTTGAGAGATTAAGACAGTTCAATGTTACAGTAAAGCTTAGTAAATCTAGTTTTTGTAAAAGGGAGATTAATTTTTTAGGTTATCACATTTCAAATTTGGGTATAAGGGCAGATGAAGAAAAAGTTAGAGTCATTCAGTCATTTCCAGAGCCAAAGAACTTAAAACAGTTACAAAGTTTTTTGGGTCTGTGCAATTACTATAGAAAATTTAGACAAAACTATGCAGAGTTAACGGCACAATTTCGACATTTGTTAGGAAATAATGGTAAAGCTAAAAAACAATGGATATGGAGAGAGAAAGAAAGAGAAGTGTTTAACAAGATTAAACAAGAGTTTTTAAAATGTGTTATGCTGAAACACCCGAACTTCAGTGAGACTTTTTACATGAGCACCGATGCCTCAGATATTGCCTTGGGAGTTGTATTGTATCAATTAGACCAGAATGGTGATAAGATGGTGATAGCATTTGCCAGCAGAAGCTTGCAAGACTTCGAGCTGAGATACACCATAACAGAAAAAGAACTGTTGAGCATTCTGTTTGGATGTAAGAAATTCAGAAATTACATCTTAGGAAATAAAACGATAGTAAGATCGGATCATAAGGCGCTCATGTTTCTAAAAAATTGTAAGTTGACTCATGGGAGATTGCTTAGATGGATGTTATACCTTCAAGAATACAACTTAGATATAGAATACTGCCCAGGTAAAGAAAATATAGCTGCAGATGTTTTGTCAAGAACAAGTAATAAAGATATGGTTAGAAAAAATGAAGAGGGTGTGCTAAAGGTGTATAATGCTAAATTAGAAAAACAATGGAAATTTAATGATAAGAGAATTAAGAAAATGTTTGAAAAATTAGTAATTGAACAACAAAACGATGTTAAATATAAGCAGATAATAGAAACTTTAAATGACAGAGATCAAAATTATAGTAAATTAAAGAAATATTTCATAATTTATAAGAATGTATTGTTTAGAAGATATAATGATTCAGATAGTTATAAGATATGTTTACCATTGGTTATGTTAGATAGTATAATAGATGACTGTCATGAAAGGTATGGTCACATTGGCAGCAGCAAGTGTTACCGTATCTTGAGAGAAACATTTAGTTTTCCGAAAATGGAAAAAATTATAAAAAAACAAATTAAGGGGATGTGTACTTTGTCAAAAAAGCAAAATTAGTAATCAAAAGCAAGAGGGACTAATGAAAAATATAATACCGAGTAAACCATTAGATCTAATCGCGGTTGATTTGTTTGGAGAGTTGCCCGTTGGGAGGGGAGGCGTTAAATATATTTTTGTCGTGTTGGATGTTTTTTCTAAATTTGTTAAATTATATCCCATAAAGAGGGCAATCTCGAAAGTTTTGGCAGAAAAAATAACACAGTGTTACATGGTAGAAGTAGGAAAACCGAATGTCATTCTAAGTGATCATGGCAGTCAATTTCAGTCAAATGTTTGGTATGATACTTTAGGATGGGAAGGTATTCACATCAGACACACATCCGTATATCATCCACAAAGCAATCCCAGCGAAAGATGCATGAGGGAGTTAGGGAAAATGTTTAGAATATATGTAAATGAACAGCATAATAGATGGCCTGAATATGTGTCATTCATAGAGAGGTGCATAAACTATTCTATACATGACTCTACGAACTTTGCACCCTATGAGATTATGTATCAGAAGAAGTGTCCAAGGATATATAGGAATTTGGTAGAAAGCCCAAATCAAAATGAAATGAATAACGACGAAAGGTTAGCGTTAGTGAGGAAGCAACTTAGGTTGAAGGCTGATCAGCGTAAGAGATTACATGATAAAAATGTAAAACCCATAGTATATGAGGTTGGAGATTTAGTGTTAGTGAAAAATCACTATTTGTCGTCGCAACTTAAGAAAGAAATAAAGAAGTTCTTTCTATTGTATAGAGGTCCATATAAAGTGAGAACGAGAAAGATGGAAAATGCATATGTTTTGGAGGAGATAGAGACAGGAGAGGAAGTAGGCACCTATAATGTGGTGGAATTGCGAAAATTCTATGTTTCAACGAACCTTGCTACGCCGTAGTACTTGTATTAGGTGTTAGTTAATAAATAATGAGAACATAGATAGATTAGCATGTTATATATGATTATATTATGAGAAATGATAATTATGTAAGATTTAATAGAGGAATTAATCCAAGTTTATGTGTTGTAGCCAGGCATGGCCCAACGCGTCATCATTGCGGGTCATAGAGATAGCAATGTTGGGTCATGTCTGGTGATTTCAAGGTACGGCGTCCTTTAAAAAACGGCCAAGTAGCTGATGTTCACTCACCATGGTGAACATCAGTGATGTATGTTTGCTGGTGTCATAAACCTCCATAGTTATAAGGATGGTGTTTGCTGACGCACACCATCACCAACTTGTTTTTATGTACATGCATACGCCGTTGAATGTTTTATTTTTTTTCTCTTCTTTCCATTTTGTCAGGTAGTTGCACTCTCATGGAATTATCCTTATACGTTGTCTGAGAGGGGGTTATTGCCATTTTTTAAAGATCTTATTCACAATTTGATATATAGGTGATGTGTTGAATTGGTATGAATGTATGTAAATGTAAATGTAAATTTGAATATTGTAAAGAATTTGATTTGTGGTGTGAATGATTGATTTAAAATGTGTTAACTAAGAGTGATTGAGTGTAGAGTTGCCACAGGTTAAAGATGAAGATAAGTGAATTTAATTTGTTGTCATGATAATTTGTGATGTGTAGAATTTGATTAATGTGTAGAATTGCAATTGATGTATAATGTTGATTTGCAGGAGATGTTGAGCCTGATAGTATGTTGAGAGATGGACAATGAGAGCTCTGATACTTGAATGATTGCAATGATGTATAATTTGATTGATAATCTTGATAATGAATAATGATATGTAAACTTGATTTTTTCAGTAATGTTGATTGTAATACTTGATTGTGAAACTTAATTTTTATGTGTAACTGATTTTTAATGTTGTTTAAATTGTGATATCTGATTTTAATATTTGATTGTTTTGAGATGATTTTTGAGTTTTTAATTTTTGGATTTTTTGAGTTTCTAATTTTTTGAATTTTTGAATTTTTGATTTTTTGAGTTTTTGAATTTTTAAATTTTTTGTGGCAACTAATAGTTAAGTGAAAGTAAACATTGATAAGTGAAGTATTTTGGAATAAGAATAATGATTGAAATTTAAGTATAACTTGTAAATGTGAAATTTTTGAATAATGTAAAGACCAAATTTCTTTGAAATTTTAAAAAAAAAAAAAAGGTTTTTTTTCTCTTCTCTGTTACATGGACTGTGGTGTTTTTGGTGTTCATGAAAGCAAGTTCCTTGAATTTCTTTCATGAACAGGGGGTATCTGTAACACTTATGTCCATGTCACAGAGAAATTAATAAAATAAGATATGAATCAGCTGTTTCCTATAGTGACTAATGGAACAGAGATTTGGTCTAAATGAAGAAATGACGCAATACATAAATAATACTAATCATTTAATTTTTTCATATAAATACATTTCTTAATGACGCAAAGTAATTACAGTAGAATCATTTTTCTTGAGTAAACAAATATAAAACGTAAAAGCAGACTTAAAAAATATATTAATATATGATCGTATGTAAAATGTGAGAATTGTATAAAAACTTTATTTCAACGAGTGGTGCGTTATAAGCGAACAATGAAGCGGTGTTTAAGACTATAAACAGTTCGATAAATGGATAAATAAAAAAAAAAGAATATAACAACAATACATCACACAATTAATATGAATCGAGATCTTGATATGATGACGTAATCAGTGATCATGGATGCAATGTGAAAGAGCACAGATGTCACAGGATACAGAACGTTGTGGATCGTACTGGTTCTTCCTTGGGACGAATCGGAACGTAATAGGAAGCACATTCTTCCATCAAGATGGCGATATAGCTCATGTTTGTTGAAAGAAGCCGGCGTGTGTTATCGCAAGAAAAATGTGATTTTCTTTAAAAAAGTAGTGACAAGTTAGTCAAAATGTAAAGTAAATGTACTTTGGAGGTGACGTGATTAAAAATATTAAACTGATCATGTAAAATTGGTTGTTTATCGACGGATATTCTTTCGATGTGCTTTGTTGGAACTAGCGTGGGGTAGGCCTCGGAAGTGAATTGAATTTACGACAAAAATCCTAGGTAAAAAACAGTGCGACGAATAAAACAAGTGAAACTGTAAGTAGAAATGGCCATTGGACATATTTTTTGTCTGCAGGTATTAGAATTTTTCAATTTATAAAAAAGCTAACTTCATTTAATTTCTATTGCGTCATTACTTAAGATATGGTTCAGGAGACTTTGTAAAATTGTAAATAATTTCTTGACTTGTTTGTACATATGTATCACTATGTTTATGTCTCTTAATTGCTGTAAATATCCATTTTTGATCATGTTCGAGTAAATAATTGTTGTCTTGCCACAATGCCTTGAATTTCTTTATATAGCCACGTGTGTCCATTCAGCCACTACTTTAATTAGCCAAGTTCCCACCCCTAAGAAGATAGAATTAATTAAGAAGTATTTTTCAGTGACTAGTAACTATAAGTAAATATATGCAAACAGAGCATGAGTGAGGTTATATGTGGATTATCGCAAACTATCATGATTATTTTTTTTTATTATTGAGATTATGGGAGTCAAGTGAAGGTGATTTTTAAGGTGAATTTAAGTAAGGTGAGTTTTAAGGTTATAATAATAAGATGAGTTGAAGTAAGGTGAAATATTAATATTGTTCTACGTTGAAGTTGAAAGAAAGATGTTATGAAGAGTTAAGGTGGGCGATGATTATTATTGTAGTGAGGCAATAGGCCTAGGAGGTGCATAAGCAATTTTAAGTGGTACATGAGCGACGATTTTTGTTTTTTAAGGTAAATAGGTAAGGGAGGTGTTGAAGAGATATTAATGGTTATTAGATAATCCACATATAGCAATTTTATTTTGATTTAAAACATATTTTTTTTTAATTTTGAACTTTTTATCGAACCCCATTTTTTTTTTAACACATTATACTTAAAATATTTTTATTTTTGCAACGCATATCGTTGCAGTGTATTTAAAATGTTGTAATATTTAATTTTGTGCGAAACAGTTATTTAGCACCTAGTCATTTAAACATCAAGTATTATTTTAATTAGGTCCCACAACAACCTATGAATTCTTTATACTTAAAAAGTAAAACATGAGTTATTATTTTATTTTATAATGATATAGTTACAAATTATTTTCTGAAAAACTGCAAGAGTTAGATATTTATTTTTTATTTAAAAGGTTTCGTCAAAGAGAGGGAGTGAGGCTAGAGGGTTGGGTGCACAACAGAGGAGCAACACATTCAATGTGTGTAATATAGTGTGATTGAAAAGTCCCGGAACGGTGTAATATATTTTTTACCATTATAGATAAAGTAATGAGACTTGGTATATCAATAATAGCCATAAATGTCTACTCTTTTAAGGTATTATCACTTTTTTATCCCTTAAGGGGGACGGCCCACGAGGAGTCAGACAAAATTCTTAAATAGCAGCATAGGTCGAGTTTGGTATCAAATTAAAGGTCTTAGTAGAACACATTGCCGCAAACCGAACTTCGAAAGGTCCACTCTAGCCAAAATGGCGGCCCTAAACGTGTTGAAATAAATTGACATAAAGTTGCTAATATCTCGAAAAGGAAGAATTTTTAGAAAAAATTTCTAGAGACAAAAAATGTTTATTTCAAAGTGCTTGACCTAAAAAAAGTGCTCCCAAATCGATTTCGTAAATTTTATTTTTACTCCATCTTAGAAAATAAAAAAAAAAAAAATTTACGAAATTGATTTGGGAGCACTATTGCTTGATTTACCTAACCTAAATTTATATTCAGTTTTTGATCCAAATCAGTTGTTGATCAAAATCAGCTGTTGATCAAAATCAGCTGTTTTAAGCTTTTCATACGAACAGCTGTTTTTTGTACCCCTGATAAAATCAAAAAAAATCTTTCTTCTTCTTCCTTAAGATTGACCTTCCATAAGATTAACATGGCAACTTTGAGGGCCACTGGGGCGAAGCCCTTAACATACATTGAGCTCATTTTAAGGGAAGCACAACTTCAGAGTGAGCTCTGTAAAATGACACCAAAAACATCAAAATTGGTTAAAAACTCTAGGAGGAGTTCTACTCACAAAATAACCCCTAGCAAATTAAAATTATGTATAGATAATCCCATTTGCAAATCAACTATTCATTGATTTATTTGTTTACGTTAGAATGATGTTGCCGATACACTGGTCATGATGGTGAAAGCTACAGATCCTGATCCCGGTGACAATGGGCGTATCACTTATCACTTTAAAGTGAATGATTCCAATATTCAAGAAACGGATGAGTTCATGATCAATGAAGAAACAGGAGAGCTGAGAGCTAAAATCATATTAGACAGAGAAACCAAACCTCAATACCAGGTCAGACTTAAAATTTGTATGTTGATTTTGAAATTCCGAAGTTGATCTATTGTTTGGAAATACATTATCTATTGTGTTGATAATTCTAATTAATTGAAACTGGACTCTGTCCGGATTTAAAAAAACAAAAAAACATAAATAAAACTTGTTAATAATTCACTTAAGTGGTTAAATCACTGGAACAGATAAATAAAAACATTAATTGATGCAAATAAACTTATAAATCTATATTAATGATGGAATATATGTTATGTACATACTATATGTATACATATGTAATTTAAAAAATATATTAACAGAATACTGTACAGTTTATAAATTGTCAGAGCTCTTAAAAATCTGATATTGATTTTTGAACTGCAGTAGTGGTTCGTTTTTTTCAGCAAAGTATTCGTTTTCGATGAATAGAATGATCTGGGTTGGTGTACTGTCCATCTGTTTCTCAAGCCATGAGAGTCTCTGCTGCTATAAAAGCTTTTGAATGTGTCGACACTGCCGCTTCACTTTCTTCATCTGACTTAATTGTTTCTGTGTCTCTTTCAGACACCATGGAAGATATTTTTTGGTCGCTCAAAACTGGTGTCCAGGATCAGTTTGTCAACAGCCTACCACTCACTGGCATCATTTTCATCGTTTTGTTCGAATCCAGGGATCGTGCTGCATATTTCTGCCACAGCCTTCGTTATCATTTTTAATATCTTCAGGCCATAATTTATTTCACGCTCTTTGCAAGTTGTTTTTGTTGAGAGTATCCCAACCATCTGCAAGCTTGGTTAATATTATTATTATTTTAAAATTAACTTTACCCCTGAAGTATGTAGCAGTACGATGACCCTACCGAATCTGTTGTTTTAATGCTTTTGACAAATATTCACTTCAACTTTTTTTGCTATAATTGAATCCTGATTATAGGCAGTCTTATTTTTGACGTCCACACTATTGACCATCTACTGTAATAATAACAATAATAACAATATTTTTACAAGCAATTATACTACTTCCAGTTTCTATTATATATGGAAAGAAAAAATAACTAGCCATTTACATACATTCATTAGCGACGGCTAGGATGAGAATAAATAAAATATATATTAAGTCTGTATTATAAATATATTTTAATTAGTGCAACGTCATTGTGGCTTCTGATTGTATTCCGAATAATTACTTTCATTAAAATAAAAATATTCCATTTAAAATTAGAGTTTACAGTATTAGACAAATGAGAAGAAGAAGAATATAATTTTAAATAAATCATTTACATATCCTAGCACATATAAATGTACAAAAACATATTACATTTTAAAACTTTTAACATACCAGTTTGCTATTGACAAAAATGCTGACTTGTTACACATTATCCTAAATAATAAAAATTAATAACACTTATAGATATGATTTTTTAAATTAATATTTTGTAAGCAGTTGCAATTTAACTTAAAATTCCAGTTATAAAACCTACACAATTATTGGTCAATAACTAATAATTGATCTTTTAATGGATATATAAAGGGTCTAAATAACCAGTTATTCTAAAATTATCCGTATTAAAGTATTTTGTTTTTATAATTTGAATTTAAGTACCGGTACTATGTTTTTAAAGTAAAACGACACCAAACAAATTAATTTCAACAACTAATATTCATCAATGAAAATTCATAATTTTGTCTCCCTTGTATCTATTCTTGGGTATAATTCTACAAGTTATAAATCATTTAAACCTTTATCTGAAAGTAAATTTTATCAATTTATATTACACTCAACCTTCTTTCTTTCACAGCTGGTCCTAGTTGCTCGAGATCATGCTGTGCCAAATTGGTTGGAAGCACTACGATCTCTAACTATTGTATTAAAAGACTTGGATGACAACCTGCCACAGTTTTATTCAGACAAGGACACCCTTCCATACGTCTTTCATGTCTTGGAAAATACATCGCCTCACACACAAATTGGTAAAATTGTGTTTAGTCATACAATATTATAATATTACATTTATTAGTTTTTAACCTTTTCTAGGTTATTCAGTTATATGTACCCTACATAGTTGACATAACTTGTAGAAAATGAGGTTTCATAGTACAATCTACCTAACCCTAGAACTAATTTGAAGGTAGTTATTACTAGTCTCATGTAATATTGATATATCTGCATTGTTTGGCGATTTTAGTTGCTTAGTATTTTTATTGTTTAAAATGTTTAGCGAATTTCCATAGGAAAAATGAGCTATTGAAGTGATCCTTATGGTGAGACCTAAGGTCGGGAATGGTAAATTAGCACCGATCAAGTCCCCAGAACTCGTTTTGGGGTGTCTTTGAAAATTGTATATATACGTTCGCACTCTAACAGCCACATTTTACATACGATTGGTCCAAATTTGGTACACACATTGATTTTCTAAGTTGCTCGGAAGAGTTCATTAGCCAAAAATTGTAACAGAAAGCATGTTTTTTTTTACCATGGAATTATTTTTTTTTAGATTTTTTGTACTAGAATGAATGTTTTTGGGGGTTTTATCTAAAAAAATAAATATAGGAGATTATTCTACACATTCAATTTTTTACCTTATAGCCCATTTGATTGCACCAAAATCGATAAAAACGTAAAATACTATAAAAGTACCTGGTTTAAATCCACGTGGAAGCTGATGGCCGGGATTCAAACTTGCGAAGCGAGTTTATCTGATGCGAGGGAAGCAAAGCAGTTTATAATACGAGGTCGCAAGGCATAGGCACAAACTCGCAAAGCGAGTTTTTCCACTACAAACTGAATGGAGCAACCTGTGATCGGATTGAAAATGAAAAGCAAATCAAGATTGTTGGAAAATTATTCAGTACAGGGAGTTTTTAAAAAGCAAACGTTATGATTAGAAACAAAAGTACTTTTCACTTTCTAATTATATATGAAAGGCTGAGAAGCCAAGGGGTATAAGTGTAGTGAATTAGTTTTGAGAAAACTCAGTTTAAAGTTAAACTGTTTTAATCGAATACAGGTAAAACCATGATGATTAAAACAAGTATATTTTTAATGGCTAGGTTCTAGACTAACATAATAACAAAGATTAATATGATTTTCCTCCTCTTATTCTTTGTTATCAGCCAATATTTGATAAAATTTGTCACTTGTACCCCCTTGACTGCTAACAGGAATTAGAAATTTTGTAATAAAACATGGGTTACTAGATGGCTCCAAAATGGCCAGCGGAGTTGGTATAGGAGTTTATGGTCCTAGGTGTAGTTTATCTAGGGCTATAGGATCCTTTACAGGTGGAGGTCATTGCGATTGATCTCTGCACCCGTGAAATCCTCAAAAGAGGAATTAAGGGAACTAGGATTGACATCCTATCTGATGGCCAAGCAGCCTTAAAGGCGCTTGAATCATTCTCCTTTGAATCAAGGTTAGTTTGGGACTGTTTTAAAGCAGTGAATGACATGGCTAGACTCAATGGAGTTACTCTTAAATGGGTGCCTGGCCATGTAGGTATTAAGGAAACGGAGAAAACTCGGTCCTCGCACTGGAATGATGCTCCTGGGCTTAGGCAGGAAAAAATTTTCATTTGTTTTTCTAAGTCAAAAGCTCAGAAGCTTTCATTGATGGCAGGAACAATCTTAGACGGATTGTAGATTTCTCACTGGTCACTGCCCGGCCAAGTACTACCTCAAAAAAAAAAAAAAAGTGGCTGGTCTCGGCAGACTCTTATCGATTCTGTTCCCTTGGGACTGTATCAGCTCAACACTTTCTGTGTGAGTGCAAGGTTCTAGCACAGAGGAGATTTACGGCACTTGGAAGTTCTTTTGTTAGCCCGGAAGAGGTCCGTGGTGTTGATCCCGGGACCCTCATCGGTTTCGTAAGAGACCTGGGAGGGATCTGGGATGATCACTAAAAAGGGAAAGTATACTACAATAGATCCATTTGGGTGAGGAGGCTTTGCACTCCTCTATGCCTATTAAAAAAAAAAAAAAAACATGTTACAAGTAAATTACCTGTGTAAAGTGACTTGCATCACATGTATCCCTTGGCTTCTAAGGTGCTCTTCTATGAAGTAGTTTTTTTTTCGCCACTAGATCTCAGCACATGATAGACTTACAGTTATATTCCTTGTACAACACAAACAGTTTAAACATTTTAAAGTGTTAAAGAGACAGTTTCTGCACTTAACTCCATTATTTAAAAAATGTCACTTGTACTCCTTGGCTTCTCAGCCCTTCATATGTTTTAATTCATTTCGGTAACAAAGCAATATATCAATTTAAAAATCTACAATCTAAATTAATAAACACAAGATATAAAAATAACTTTTAATGTATAGAATAATAATTTGTGAAGAAAAAAGAAATATGTAGACTTCTTTTGTTTGACTACATGAATATTTTTGAATTATTTTGTATTATTTATACAATTATTTTCTGTCTCTATTAGTGCTATGCAAAGTTTACAAGTTTTTAAAAATAAAAGTAGTCGAGATTGATTAAATACAGATCTGTTTCTCACTACACCGACTGCTTATTGGAAGCACTGCTGGTTAGGTTGAAGGCTAGAGTGGAAGGCATCACATGCAAGGATTATGTCTGCTAGAGTTAATAATAGCAGTTAATAACAACTAACAACAAAGCTGCTTGCAATAGTTTAATTTAGAACTCAGATTTATACAATTTATTATATAAATACACTAAATAAGTGCAACGATATGGTTAAGAATATATGTACCCTAAATCTAGCAAAAATATCTTGATTTTTATGAATCAAGTACTTGTAATATAAACAAAGAGGATAAAATACTACATTATTTAATTCAAATGGTTAGTAGGGAATTCGTAGTATTTCAGAAGAATAGAAATAGGTCTTGTTTATTGATATGGTTGTATTTTTAGGAAGAGTAACAGCTGTTGATAAAGACGAAGGAGAACACGCTAAAGTTTACTACTACATCATATCTGGCAATGAAGAGAGGAAGTTTATGTTGGACAAGTTTGAAGGGATCTTGTATACCAATGCAACTCTTGACAGAGAGGTTAAAGCATCCTACAACATTTATATAAAGGCTTCAAATAATCCAGACTACTATTCCTCAAAGGTGTGTTTAGTGTTTTTATTTTTTTTTTAAACTTCCCATATGCTTATAATATTATATTTATATAGTCTGTACAAATAGCGATGCGCTCTAAGCCATAAAATCAACCCTCGCTCCCACAAGCGCAGACACGCTCACACGGCTTACCTGCTTTATGGTTCTCCTATTAATCACCAACTAGCCCTTGTGCTACAAAATCACATTTTTCTTACCGTTAACTTTACTTAATTTTTAATCTAATTACTGAACTCTAAATATTATTCCTCGCAAAATGAGTCCAAACACGGTACAATTGTGACAACTCTAAGCGGTTTTACGGCCAGTAGGTTACAAAATCATGAATTTGACTTCTTAAAAATTGTTACTGACATTTTATTTGACTTAGCACGATCACAATAACATACATAACTACAGTAATTCTAGAAGTGATTTCAAACGTATGCAAAAAACAAAGAAACTAAAAAATCAGAATAAATATAACAGTGAACTTATACTAAGAGTAAAATAAAAATAATTACAAATTCATTTTGCAATGTTACTGCACAATAACTAATAAATCAATAAAATAATATTATAAAACTAACACAAGCATAGTACAGACTATAGTATACCTCTTAACACTTTCACTGCTGTACTGGGACAACAGTTGCAACACACGTGTTCTGAATTAGGACTGCCGTCAGCAGGACAACGCAGTATTTTCCATCGGGAATGATTAGTTGATCAGAAAATGGAAATAAAACTTATTTGATGCTAAAAATATTTTTTTTTAAATTTATTGAACATTATTTCGTCAAATTTAAAAGTTTGCTTTAACTAAATACTATTCTAAAATTTGTTCAGTTGACCAACATTTATTCAAGCTTAATTTTGTATTATTTCTGGAAATTAGCTGGTTACTGCTAAAAACTAATAAATTTCATAGGTATTTGTGTCAATAGATTTTCGAAGCCTCGATGAAACTGTTGGATTTCTTTGAGAAAAAATATTGTGTCTTTGACAAACGTGGTATCTAAAATTTGCCTATTATTATGGTTTTCCAAATTAAAAAAAAAACAGGTTCATCACTACTTCTGATGTCAATTATTAACTCATTCAGGCCAGTGTGTAAACTAAAGTGTGCACACAACACTGCTCTCCATAATGTAGCACTCATACTAGTTTTTAGTAACATAGAAAGATTCAAATACAGTAAGTTCACATATTTTCTAGTAGAGAGGAGCACTTATCTGTGCAAATTGATACAAGCTGATATACGTTTTAAAACGAGTGTAGCACATGTTGCTGAAAAGTGAAAACATTTATATACGGGTATAGAACTTGTTTTTCCGCTGTGAGTAAAACGAAGCAACGCAGCCGGAACTGGAGGTTGAAGTTCAAATAAATTCCTTATATGTTTTGTACACGCATGCAGTTATTCAGCTTTCGACAGTAGACCAATTTCCCAAATAGTTGATTGAAAGCTTAAAACATATAAACTTTATTCTGGCAATTCGCTCGACTCGTGTCAGCGATTCAGCTGTGTGATTGAGTTATTTATAATTGGAATATGTTTGTTGTATAGTATTAAGTGGAAATGTTGGTCATTCACCGTGATGAGTATGCTTAACTCATGTGAAAGTTTTAAGTAATTTCTTTTCAAATATTTGAGATTTTAGTATTGTTATAATACTATACAGTAATCCCTCAACATTAGCGGACTTGGTATTCGCTAAAAAAAAGAAAAAAATACTGTATAAATAGCAATAAAGTACATGCAAGATTCGTAAATTATTATAGTGTAGCACTGTAATTATTATTGTACGAATTTAATAACATTGTATAAATACCACGTCGGCGAAACACTCGCAAATACAATAAAACATACAAGATGGGATTTCCCTACAATACACTTCTGCATGAATACAAGTGGACTTGTGCAAATGAAGGTCAATGGCATACTGTAATTTAGTTGGAGACATCAATTTAGTGTACAGCAAGTCAAATTAATTTTAAAGAATTCATTAAAATTAGAGTAAAATATTTTGAAAGAAATTAAGTTTTTACTACGTTTTATCACTCGTAACAGTCGTACCAATATTTTCGCTACTGACAGCGAAAGATAGTTTGATGCCTTGACATGACTAAGTTCTAAAAATAGACAAACCCAGACAATGAACGAGCAAGTAGGGATGGGTGAAGGTACCGTTATAAGAGCACTGACCTTGAGTGAAGAGTAAGATGACAAACAACGCTCCAATAACTTATAAAATTATCAACTGTAGTCTACACTCCAAACAACTCAGTTCAAATACCAAACCTTTTTTTACCGCATAAAAACGAAATCGCGTAAAGCCGGACAGCGTCAAGGACTGCCTGTATCTTATGTAAATAAATAAATTATAGGTATTAGTACAAAATGTTTTAAAATTTTCTATACGTCAAGAAAATAACCCCCCCCCCCCCCTTCCTATAAAGATTTAGTTTTCGCTATTCGCGAAATTTGTCGGAACCTATCTTGCGAATAGCGAGGGATTGCTGTACAATATAGTATTATTTTTAAATTACTGAATTAGTTACTCTTAGTTTGAATTCCGTAAACAATTTACAGTTAATTTATTTGGCTTCAAGAATGTATTGATTGAGATAAGATCATTTTTTTTTTTAAGCTTTGAAAGCTTTATTTTAATTATTATTATTCGTAGTTATTCAAACAATTAATTTCTATTTTAGATGTTACTTTATAATTCATTTTTCTATCTTGAAAAAAGTGTATCTTTGGTTAATAAGCACATTTTTGCAATACCTAACTTCACAATCCACCAGCCATCACTGATCTAACAATTGAATCCGCTATGTTCAACAGTGATAAACTTAAGGAAATGTATTAGGCCCAGTTCTACAATATCCGACAAGTTCCAGATAGAGCTATCCTCCTGATAAATGAAAAGAAATTGTTCTACAAACTGCTGATAGCCCGTGTCAGCAGAATAAACTTGCCTATCCTACCGATAAAGTTATGCTGATTTAAATAAAAACCCGAACCACAAAACATGGAGCAAAAAAAACTATAACTAAACAACTAAGTTGTAAGTTAAGTTTAATACCTTACCCTTATGTACATTTCGATGACATGGTCATCATCCTCAGAGGGTTTTAACACTACTAAAACCCTTTTGGTGAAGATGACGATAAAAGAGATAGTTCAATTGATTGCCCAGTCCAGAAATAATAAAGTCATTAGAGAAAGGGTTTGAAATTTGGATTTTTGGAACAAAATAAAATGTTTTGATTGTTTTAGGTTAACAAAGGGAACAAGTAGATTCCTTGTAGACATCATTGGAGAAAAATAACCTAAAAATAGAATAAATAGCAACAATTAATAATAAAGTAAAACATAAGTTAGTAATAATGTTAAAAGTTTTAATTTTAACTAGTCACTTAATTTTTGTCACTTTGATAAATTAATAAAAACAACACATTTAGACATTACAATTAATTTTTGTTAGTACTTGTTTTAGAAGTTGTGCTGTCCGATATTGGGTTAAGGTTTTTTTTTGGCTTTGGGATTGTATGCTTCTGGTTGTGTCATAGCAAGTATTTTTTCAGGCAGTAACAAGACATCCACCTTCACGTTCTTAATCCTTTACACTCGGATGGCCAGCAGTACTGCTGGCTATATGCTATTCTCAGTCAGCTCTGAATATTTACCAAATTAGACATTCTCACAGCTCGGTACTTGTTTACAAAAAAACACTTAAAAAGCAATAATAAACTAATTAACTTTTGTTCTATTAAATTATTTCAAACTTTAAAAACACTAGCTTAGACCACCACAACGTAAAACTAATAGTCCTGGGGCCCAGGCCTTTAAAATTTTATGATTACCTAACTCTTGAGACTTCGTACATTTCTTATTTAATTCGAGTCAGACAACATTTTTATTTGCAACAATTCTCGGTAGCGGGGTGTTTTCCTTTGAGAACCCGGCAAAGTCATTGATTTGATGCGGTAAAAAAATTTATAACCTAAACAATAATCTTTCTTTTAATCGAAAGTTTGTTTTATGTAGAAAACGAAAAACATTTTGTCGGACAAATATGATTGGTCATTTCTGCGCGTCCGACATCCCGAACACGGCAAAGTTATGGTGTAAAAAAATTTAGTACCTAACTGCTGATTTTTTCAGAATTGTTTATAAAATATATATATAACTAAGTGGTAACCTTGTCCGACAAAATTGTCGGGGCATACTTGTTGTCGGACGCCTTAAAGTTAAGGGTTTTATGCAACCCTTATATTTATGACCT
>JAGFPH010001485.1:229471-255849 GCA_018207615.1 Philaenus spumarius | reverse complement strand
GACGCCTTAAAGTTAAGGGTTTTATGCAACCCTTATATTTATGACCTTTTGTCGGACAAAAATAGGGTATGTAAAGTGTCTTATTTTGTGATCAGTGATTCGATTGTCCGACAAAAAAATTGGAGCAAATAATCAGTCCGACAAAAAAAGTGAAATTTTTAAATAAATCTATAAATTGTAAACGGGAGGCGCAGTTCAATTTAAACGCATTTTTCTCAGTTATATAGTGCTAAAGCTGAAAATTGATTAAAATGTTATTTATAATATTTAGAAGGACATAACAAACTCGTTTGCAAAATTTGTCATATGCGTTAAATAAGTAGTTCTTTAAAATTATAAAAAGTCTGTAAGTAATTTTCTGCTGAAAATTTTTATTTTTGTGGAATATTTTTTAATTTTATTAAAAACTCTACATCACAATCTTCATAATACTACTAAAATAAAAAAAACTAAACTTTAATCTTAGGAGAAAAAACTCTAAAAATGTTTTATTGCACCATCCTCTTATATGCTTACATCATTGCAATGTTCAATCAAAAATAAAAATCAATAAATATTTATGGTTTTTTGCCTAAATTGGAATCCCTAAGATAACGACACAAAAAATAATATATTTTGCTAAATTATTAGAGCATAAACCCGATGCTTGAAAAGCTAACTTTGATAAACTACTAATTTTCTGAGGTTAAACCATGAGCTGTATTCATTTAATTGGAAATTCGAATAGAAAAATAACACAATAATACGACTAGCAGCTGAACCACTGACGTGAGTTGAGCAAATTTCCAAAATTAAGTTTATAGGCAGGCCTATGTTTTAGGGTCTCAACCAACAATATGGGAAATAGGTCTACTCAAGACGGCGCTGAATAGCTGCTTGTGTGTACGAAATATATTAGTGGAATTTGATTGCTACTAAGCCTCCAGCTTCTACTCACGCGCTCCTTCGTTACACTCGCAGCATAAAAACTCGTCCATTGGCCTCGGATGAGAAGATAAAATCCACCATGTGGCTTTGAACCGGGTACTTTTATGGTATTTTACGTTTTGATCGATTTTGGGGGAACTAAGCGAGCTATAAGATCGCGTAAAAAACAAAATATGCAAAATAATATCCTAAGTTTATATCTTTAGAAACCAGTCTAAAAAATTAATTCTCGTCTAAAAGAATGGAAAATCTAAAAAAAATTTTACTTCCGGTCAAAAAACGTGCTTCCGGTTGTTACATTTTTTTGATGTGTACCAAATTTGGACCAAATCGGACTTAAAGTGCGGCCGCTATATACATAATATACATATATGAATTTTAATGACACCCCAAAACGTGTTCTGGGGACCATGATCGGTGCTCATTTGCTACTCCCGACCTTAACTCTTACCTAAGGGTCACTGCAATAGCTCATTTTTCCTATGGAAATTCGCTAATAACGGAATTTTACAAGCATACTAAAACGCTTTCAAATATTGAGAGAGGAGATGTTTTTGGAACAAAGTACAAAGACACATAATATACCTGGCCTATGGTATGTACAAGGTAACTTTGGCATACGATTTGAATGGATTGCAAGTTTGGTTTTATAAACATTAAATGGTGCTTAATATTGAGGATATTGAGTTCATATTATTTAATTTAATAACGAAGTAGTCAGCTATACCACCCTTTGTATAAGTGTTTACAATGTGTTTATAACAATATTGTACTTATTTAAATAAAAACCCCGAACCACAAAACAAGGAACAAAAACAATAACTAAACAACTAAATTGTAGTGTTAAAACCCTCTGAGGATGATGACCATGTCATCGAAATGTACATAAGGGTAACTTATTAAACATAACTTACAATTTAGTTGTTTAGTTATTGTTTTTGTTCCTTGTTTTGTGGTTAGGGGTTTTTATTTAAATCAGTGTGATTTTGTCACCACAGTGCACTTTTATTTGTTTAATATTGTACTTGATTAATAAGTAACGCTAATAAATTGATTTGTAAATGCTGTATAATACTACTAAATATGTATTCATTATATATAAATACATTTTGTCAGTTTCTACATAATAATTTGTTTTCAAATATCCATATAATATTGCATTTTTGATATGTAAAACTACTTAATGTATGCTACTTTTAATATATTCTAATATTCTAATGTTTTTCGTTTTTTTTTTCGAAAATCCCCAATATTATTGTCGGACAGATGGTTTAATGTGTTAGAAATATTATTACAAAAAATATAAAATAAAAATTGTATGTTAGGTCATAAATATAAGGGTTGCATAAAACCCTTAACTTTAAGGCGTCCGACAACAAGTATGCCCCGACAATTTTGTCGGACAAGGTTACCACTTAGTTATATTTATATTTTATAAACGATTCAGAAAAAATCAGCAGTTAGGTACTAAATTTTTTTATGCCATAACTTTGTCGTGTTCGAGGTGTCGGACGTGCAGAAATGACCAATCATATTTGTCCGACAAAATGTTTTTCGTTTTCTACATAAAACAAACTTTCGATTAAAAGAAAGATTATTGTTTAGGTTATAAATTTTTTTACCGCATCAAATCAATGACTTTGCCGGGTTCTCAAAGGAAAACGCCCCGCTACCAAGAATTGTTGCAAATAAAAATGTTGTCCGACTCGACTTAAATAAGAGATATACAAAGTCTCAAGAGTTAGGTAATCATAAAATTTTAAAGGCCTGGGCCCCAGGACTATAAACTGCTGGTAAGTTTATAATGTGAAAAATATTATGATACAACACAGACCAGAGAAAAAGTGGGAATTAATTAGTTTAAGATTTGGACGCTAGATTTCAGCACAATCCAGACAAAATAAAACTAATAAAAATAAATGAATGCAGATCATTTACGTGTCCACTCCTACTGGCCATCCGGCCGTTCGAGGGATTTTAACTTGTCCAGTACCGCTGGCCATCCGATCTGAGAGGAACATAACTTGCACCAACTGTTCATACTTGACAAAGAAATGGCTGTGACCAGCACTACTTAAATCACAGAGGACTTAAATTAAAAATCCTACCAGAGAGCAAAGGGTTAACTGTATTTCGATTAATCACAATTGTCAAAGTGTACCAACCTAAAATCTAACAGATAAGTTTCTGGCAGTTATCGGAAATATTAAAATCCATTTTAGAACACAATATACTTGTCGGGTGGATTTGTCAACAGGTTAAATTTATCCACCGGGTAACTATCGGGACCTTTATTGAGATATTGTAGAACCGGCCCTTATTCACACAAATCCAGGATCACAAATAATGGATGAAATAATTTGACCCCTCTCAACATTTGATTTCCTACTACACTTAGTGCTTGAAAGAATACAAGAGTGGTATGAAAGAAGTAAAGAGATTTGACTACTGTTCACTGTGTAATTGCATTTGTGTAGTTAATACAGATTGTTTTACAGGACAAAACACAAGATCTTTCTTCACTAAACAAAACTTCAGGCATTGTTTATGTGAAAGTAATCGTGAAGGACGAGAACGATAACCCGCCTGTATTCAAACGTTCAGAATATTTTGCAGGTGAGATCAGTCTTTAGATATTAGACAAATGTTAGGACCTTAGTAAAGTAAGTGTATACAGTGAATGCTTGATTTATCGTACATTAAGTTAACGGACTTTCGATATAATGGAAGAGATTGCAGCTAACTTTGTAGCCCAGCTATCATGCTGCACTCTGGAGGCAAAGATTAACTGCCTGTCATGTAGATGATATTAACAATTTTTTAATCATTATACTGATTTTGTGTAAAGAGGAACATATTTTCTTTTTTTATAAAGGGGGGAATGCATTAGGCACCAACAGGAGACTAGTCTCCCGGTGTGTGTGACTCCCGGTTCATCCGGTTTACCCACTAAACCCAAACCTCATTTTCAAAGATCCTGGTCCGGAACTGCTTTCCCATTACACCAGACCAGAACTTATCATGCTTACTTTATGTATATCATTATCATATGTATTTATACGGTCTTGTAGGTTTGTCCTCTTCTAGTCCTCTACACATGTTTCTTCTTTCTTGCTCAGCAGAACATCTCTTACTTACTAGGATATAACTCTCCAGCTCAACTCGTCGGACACGAGTTTTGTCATTTGTGAAATGATTTTCCAGGTGTTTTTTTTTTCCAAAAACTTCCTCCAGTCTGTAACGTTCTTGAGCCCATCGCATGCATTCAAAAAAGGAATGAACCGCATCATCCTTCTCAGCCCCACACATTCCGGCATTACTTTCTCTATTTACCCAGATAGCTTCTGAAAAACCTGTGTCCTGTAAGAATTTGTGTAAGGTAAAAGTGCACTTCTACAGAGAAACACAGGTTTTCTCTGCAGCCAATGTGCTAGGTTCTGAATGATACAATTTGTAAATTTCCATGCTAGATGCTTGTTCCATCTTCCCTGCCATAAAGCCATAGAATCTGATCTTGCTTCCAGCGATGCTAGTTTCCATCCAACTATTGGGCTCCTATCGTATATTTTCTAAAGCCAGCAGATTCACAGGTCAATCACCAAAACCGTAGCTGCAGGAACAGTCCGGTAAGAGGAAGTAATTCTCAGCCAATAATTTCTTCCTGTATTTTTTCTTTAATATGGCTCAGCTCCATACAGTAGAACTGACTGCACAGTCTCCATTAGGAGTCTCCTCTTGGTCTGGCTGGGTCCCTCGAGATTACTCATCAGAAAAATTAACAGATTTAGATCACCTCAGTTGAGGGTACGATGATTCCCCTTAGGGTTTAAGCAGTGTATATGTGGAGTGAATGTAATAGAAATGTCTCTCTTATTAATAATGGTTCAGTTGGTAACAGTTGAGTTAAACTGCATTGAAGGAGGCCCGGGTCAATTCACAAACTGAATTAATATTTTTTTAATTCTTCTCAAATTATTTATTGTAACAGAAATACTTTATTTGTACTGCATTTGAAGGAAATTATATAAATTATAAAAATATTTGATATTTAGATTATATGCAGATATCTATAACTATACTGATTGTTTTCTATTGATAGTATATTAAGAGTATTTCTATTCTTCAGCTAAAGGTTTATGTTTGTCATTTCACTGTTTTGATTTTTCTTGCTACTACTAAAGTATATTTTGGTTTAAATATTTTCAGTTGATAGATTTAAGTCTGTGATAGGTACCCTCTACCTTATATAATAATTAATAATCGTAGATTACTAACAACCACTGGATCTATGATGATAGTGGTCGTGCTAAATAATCATCAAAACTGTGGATGCAGACACAGTCCAGTAAGACAAAGCAATTCTCAGCTAATAATTTCTTCCTGTATTTTTTCTTTGATATGGCTTCTGCCCATAACTCTGTTTTATATAGTAGAACAAACAATAGTTGATGTCACACTTTATAGTTAAAAGGGGGGGGGGGGGAGCCATCTTGAGGCTAAATGTTAAAGCTTGAGTCAGTCTGTTAGTAACCTTGGTGGACTCGTTTGCCTTTACCTTTGATAGTTTTAGTTGTTAGTTCGGGCCAGCAAAGGAATGGATTCATATACTATAAGCCATTGCCCGGGAACTACAGGAGTAATCGACAGCAAAAAACATGTCTGAAGTCCAGAATTTTCCATTTTTACTTTCTCACTATACTATAGTATAGAGAAAGTGTAGCGATCGCAAAGAAATCGATGTTGAGATTTTTGTGGAAATATCCGTTTTGGGACCCCCTGAGTCCGAAAAAGTGGTTTTTACAAATTGTCTGTATGTATGTATACAAAGCTAGAGAGAAAACTATTCGATCGATTTTGAACAAATTTGCACCAAACATGTCAATTAGGCCTGTATAGATGCACAAAAAAAGGTTTTGAAAAACGACCCCCTTTTTGCCCAAAAACCCCGCAAAAAATCAGTCATTTTTTTTTAAATGGCTCTAACGATATTGATAAAATTTGGCTTATTTATAGCCGTTAATGTACCTTACCATATGCAAAATCCACATCTTTCTAAAAAATCTTGTTGAGCTAATAATAATAATAACTGATTTTTGGGGGTTTTTTGGCCGAAAAGGGGGATATTTTAAAAAAATGTTCAAAAACTTTTTTCGTGCATCCATACAATTGACATGTTTGGTGCAAATTTGTTTAAAATCGATCGAATAGTTTTCTCTCTAGCTAATAATAATAATATTTATTAGTTACCGGTACTCTTCTTATTTAATGTATCCCCTCTCCTACTTTAATACAATTATGAAGTCACAGTGCATCTGTTTAATAAATTTAAATATGTTTGTGAGAAAGTATGTGCCAGTTTCTGGTATCGTTTATTATTTTTGTAGTTAGGTACTTAGATTGAATTTTTAGAGACTTAAGAGTTATTTGAATGAACTTTCATTTTTTCAAAGCCATGAAACTAGTTGGAGCTATTGTACTACATATTGCCGAAAAGACATTTAAACAAATAGTATTACGCCTGTTAATAGTACTCAAATTAACAGTCTTTATTTAATATTTGGTTTTATTTACTTATTTATTCCAATACACCCTAATTACCTTTTTATTCTCTTGAAAAATGTATTTACAAAAAGTGATAAAATTGTGGAACTGCTAGGTGATGATACAACTACATACAGAATTAACCTGTAAGAGTTTCATTGTCATTACAGAAATGTAAACATGCAATATTTCAGGCTACTACATGGTTGAAATAGAATGTACAATTATAAGTATTAGTGTGTGCGAAGCCACTGGAGAATTGTAGGACTATATTTAGGTTAAGATTTACATTTTGTGTTAAAAAGTACTCCTATTACATTCGTTTAATTTTATCCAGGTGTATATGTGAGAGCTGATACTGGCCAAATCGTATCTCAGCTGTCTGCTAGTGATCCGGATGAAGGAGAAAATGGCAGTATTACTTATGAAATTGTAGCATCTCACCTTTTCAGAGGTGGATCTAACATTTCCTCAGGATCAGTTGTACCTTCACCATTCACAATATCAAACACAGGACGATTAACTACGACTTCACTCGTTGCAGAGTACAATCAGGATAAGTTTAAGCTGGAGGTCATTGCTCGAGAGAATTCACAACCTTTTAGATCAGCTAAAGCTATTGTGAACGTAAGTTCTGAGAATTGTTAACTGTTGTAGAGTGGTATGTGTTGAGTTTATCTAAATGTTTATGAGGGGTAGTTTCTAAAAAATTTTAATATTTGTTTCTAATCAGAATTCTTTTACCTTCGTTGCACCAAACTGGTTCTAAATAAACGTCAAGTATTTGTTCAATATTATAAAATCTATTTTGTCTCAAAATATGTTTTTCTGATCCTAAATTACAAAAATTAGGTAAACACTAGGATTTAAATATTGACCCTAATCTGTTTTGAAATGTAATTAGATAAACCATTTACTTTATTTAGAAATTTAGGTATTTACTTACTTCTTAGTACGTGCAACCAGAGTCACAGGGTCCCCACAACATGATTTATCTCGTAGAATCCCTCAGCCGCCACCAGCAGAGACTTGTTCCTTAAAATTGATGAAATACAGGCTGGCTATTTATGGTTTTCTTGTAGCAGTTTCTTAAACTTTGAGCGAAATGGGTTCAGCTCCGTGCAGTCCAGTACTATGTGTTGCAACGTCTCCGGTTCCCTTGAACACTTAGTATACATTGGAGACGCGGACAATTTTAATTGTTAGAGGTATTCTTCCGTCACAATGTGGCCCGACCTTGCTCGAGCGGCAAAGGTTTGTAGTTTCCTAGGAAGACCCTCATACAGATCTAGGTTGATTGGCTCTGACTGCAGTTTATAGAGTTTCTTCCCCTTCGGGCCATTTCTCCAGCTGTCTAACCTTTCTCCCTTATATGTCATCTCTATCAATTCGGAGAAAGTAAAAAATTGGGATGAAAATTTCATTCAGTTTTCAAATTAGGTTTTGTATACGGGGTTTATAAATTTATGATTTCAGTGTTATCAAAAGTCAACTAATCCTTTGTTTAAGGGTTTAATACCCAAAATCCTACTGATGTATGGGTTGTTCGACCTTCGTCAGGATAATACAATAAATACAATTAAGACGCACAAACAAAAAACAACACATTTCACTAGAGATGTGGAGATTGTAAACAGTTCAAGTGCAATAATTGAACTTACACAAGTTTGTTGGTACAGTAGTTGCTTCTTGAATCTCACATGAAAGAGTTGTTGAAAGGGTTTGGTCTATGTAATAACCAGGATAATTACTACATATAATTTGATAAATGCCAGTTTTTAATTACATGTTTCAGAATAGTCTCAAGTTTATTGGTAATATTGATTGTGACAATTACCTGATTTTTTACCATTATGTTTAAAAAAAAATCATCTTATTAGCAAATTTTCATGGGAAAGATAAGAGGGTGAGACCTAATAGGACTAGTCAATGAGCACTGATCATGGTCCCCAGAAGATGTATCATTAAATTTTTTAGCTATATTTATATATCTGTTCGCACTCTAACAGCTGCATTTTAGACAAACGTTGATTTTCCAAGTCGCTCTGACGAGTTAGTCAAAAATCCAACAACTGAAAGCAGTTTTTTTTATCGGAAGTAGGCTAAAACTTTTTGGGGTTTTATTTTTTTAAATAAATATGTGGGATATTATTCTTTGCATGTTGTTGTTTATTCTTTATTGTTGTTTGTTGGGGCTTTACATTTTGTTTTTGTTTTTTTACAGTAATTGCTAGCCTGTCTGGTTCCCTCGAAATCGATCAAAACTTACCAAAAAGATACTATAATAGTATCTGCTTAAATCCTAAATCCACTTGGGGTTTTTACTGAAGTCAATAATTTGTGTATATATATATATACAAAACTCAGTCAAACAGTGTTTACCCTATTTTATAAACACACTATTACAACTTTTCATATGCCTAAATGCATGATGTGTTTTAGGTGTGGATCTATGAGAAGCAGCAGCTCATTAGAATAATATTATCAAGGCCACCTGAAGAGGTTGACAGAGAAAGGGAAGAAATTGTTTTAGAGCTTTCCAATGCCACACAGAGTTTAGTTATTGTTGATGATATCAAATATCATGTGGATTCCTTAGGAAATGTTCAGATTGATTGGTGAGTACTCAATCAAATAAAAGTGTTCATAATATTTATTTGAATAAAGTTTTAGGACACTATTTTATATTAATATTTAGTATTTCTTATAATTATGTTGTTATTTAAGTGTGTCTCTTTTATGTTTAATTGTACTGGAGAAGTGTGAGAATTACTTATACTGCCAGCTGTTTTGATATTGCTAATCAGTAACAATAACAAGGCGGAAATAAATTATACTGATAACAGGAGACGACAGCTCCCAAACATAGTATGATACACAGAACACGCTATGTATGGCAAACACATTTTTCATAACTTTTTTACAAATGTTTGCTATAGTATTTCTGTAAAGTTCATCAGTACCTCTACACCATTGTTTTTTTAAACAATTTTAGCTGCAGAATTTTTGTAAATAGAAGTGGAAATTAGTTTTTAGCAACCTTTTAGAAAATATCTGAAAAACTACGAATTCTGCTAATCCGGTCTAGATGGCACCTTATCCTGTCTGGATTACCGAAAGACCAGACTAAACGGAATTTCCCCTAAAATGATGTATACAAGTTTTAGATGAGTAATTTATAAAAATCTTATGTTTTTTTCATAAATACAACTTCCTCTACAGTTTAATTTTAGTTTTAATACTATTGTATTTGTAGTCCTAAGTTTTAACCTACGAACTGTATTAACAAAACAAAATAACTTTTTGAAATAAAATTCAAAATGTATTTATTAATTCCATTGTTGTTAATTAAGAACTGAAAAAAATGAAAAATACGTTAAATTTTGAACCGGGCTATAAAATAAAATTTTTTAAATAAAGCTGAGTTTTTGCTCCGTTGACACAGTCACTTTCTTCCGTTTAGTCGCCATTTCCACAAACAAACACTCGCACTGAGTGGTACGTAATTACAACAAAACACACGATTAATGTGGTACAAGTTTATTTTGTGACGACTAAAGCTAAGGAAACTTAAGAGACTTTCTAAAAACAGTTGTAGGGAGTGAATCAATTCCTGGAAAACAGGATGCGTGCGCCGATTTCTTTGTCTGTCTTTTCTAATCGTAGTCAACTGAGGTCTTCAAACACTCTCCTAGAATTAGTAAAATCTTTGTTTTAAATTCGTCCTTACAAGGAGTCTACTGTATTATAAAATATAAAAAAAATTGTTTTATTATCCTCAAATAAAACTTTTTCAAACAATACCGCACACATCATGTATCTTACAATATTTATTTGTTGTGACCAAACTTTATTCTTCCTAAATGTATAATAAAATATCGTTTCACCTATAATTATTGGAGTATATATATGCGTGTTAGCATAACTATGTCATCATTTCATTTTTATCATAGTTATTTGATTCTTATATTATATTATCAAACAAACAAAGATAACTTAATATATACAGTACGGCCCAAAACCAATGACACTGAAACTTTATTTTATAAATTTAAAAATATGTATACACACAGATTGGGTGAAAAGTCTGAGAACGGCTTAATATTTTGTATATAAGGGAATTTTTAAGGTAGATGTGTTTGAGGAACCTTCTCTATGTAAAAATACGATTTTATTAAGATGACAAAAATGTGGTCCACCATCTTGGATCCGCCATTTTGAATCTAGCTTTTTTTTAAATAGGAAAGTGGTCATGTGATACATTATTTCAATGTAGGATTTTAAGACAAAATCAATGATAGAAACCGCACATCCATATCTAAAACTGTTCTGAAGATATTTGCATTTATTTAAATTGAATCATATCATTTAATGTAAAAATGAAATAAAGTATATTAAACTTCTTACCTATCAAATTTTAATGATAAATAAAATTAAACATTATCAAACAATCAAATCGTAAGTTATTAATTTAATGTAGGCTACATCAATAATTTTAACAATAATGAACAAAAATAATAATAATAAATATTACAGAGGATTTTGTAAATAAACAAGTAAGAAAGCTTAATGAAGCTACTGTAATAAAAACCTCAAAAATAATGCCTATGAAGTTTTTCATGCTCGCTTTTTTTCATAGATTTTAATACCTTGCCTCTTCTTTATTTGAATACCATTGAAAATCTATTTCGTCTCCAATCCCCGACAGCCACTTCCCCAACACCTAAATAACTTGCCACATTTCTTATTGAATTACCTCCATCGTTTAATTGCTCCCCATTTTTGATTTAAAGATAAAACAGCACGCTTTCGCTTTCCACTCGTAATGGCACTCTCATTCACAAAGTTTAACACCGACACCGACTAAAAACAAAAGAACAAAATACAGTAGCAGGGGGAAGAAACAACTCTTGGGAAAGTATGGTGAGTCTTAAATATAATGCCGCGATTAGGGGAGTGTAAACAGGCCCAAGACTGCTTCATCATTCACTATACCACCTGTCCGCTAAACGTCACCCATACCATTGCGTTGGGTAAGGGCCGTAAATGTTTTCATGATGTACATGGCAAACTACTGTTTTATTTTCTTTCTGTTCAATCTAACACAAACATTTTTATTTTAAATTTACTTATTGAGAAATTCACTCAAGCTATGCACTCTTTATTGAAATAAATTCAGTTAACTTATATTTACTTATAAGTTAACAGAATTGATTTTGACAAAAGTTTTTTATTACATTTGCCTTGGGTAATACGGAATTTCGGATAACTGAGATTCTACTGTACCTTTATTATGCCGTCTGCCTTTATGATTACCTAAATGACACAATTTTACTAAACCTAATTATAATAATAGAAATAATATTTTAATGTTTTACATGTATTGATTTAAGTAAAAATATTAAAACGTTTGGCTTGTATGTGACTTTTCTATGCAGGTGTGATATGTATTTGCATGTGGTGGATCCGAAAACACAAACTATTGCTCCGATACCTGATGTCCTCAAAGTCATCGATGCGAAGTATGATTTCCTCAAAGACTATTATGCTGGATTTGCTATTGAAAATGTCATTGTGAGTAACAGAAAAAATGCAATATAAAGTATGTAGATGTTATAACATATTAATTACACAGGCACAACAGTAAAAATTAAATTTGTCTAGTACTTTTTCATTTTAATTGAACTGTATATTGTACTAGCTGACCAGTGGGAATATTTCACAAGTTAGAAGTACTTACCTGATTAATTCAGTTAATTACGTTTATTTATTTACATTAGTTTATAAATAACAGTTTATAATGATTTGTAAAGCTTTACCTTGATTTAATTTGATTGATAGATTACACTTGCATAGAGAATGTTAACAATCTCACTAACAGCTGTCATGTTAGTTAAATAGATTGTTAATAGATGGTGCCTTTCATGAGGAATCATATAAAAGTTTTGTTAATAAATTTTTTTAACAAAAAACATTAAGTTTTAGCTATTTCTCTATTTTTTGTCAATAGCGGAGAACATAAAGCTTTAAAATGATGTTTGAATAATTGATTTTGATTTTGATTTAAGTGCGATATGACGTTGCCACAAAAAAAAACATATTTAAGAAATAATATTTATGAAAGTTTTTTTAGTAAATTTGTTGAACAAAAACATTAATTTTAAGCTATTTGTTTATTTTTTGTCAATAGTGTAGAACATAAGCTTTAAAATGATGTTTAAATCATTATTTTTTATGAAGAATTAAGGGAGATATGTTATTGCCACAAAAAACAACTTTGAGAAATAAGGTGTTAAATATATATGATAATGACCAGCTTAAATCAAAATTTGTTAATTAAATATTAATCTTCTGAAGAGAGTTATTCAACTTGAGTGAGTTTTGTGGTCAAATTTATTTTGTTTTAGTTTCAAGAAATTAATTTTATCTTACAAGTCTTAGCTTATTTACCAACTGAAATTTTTTTTATGATTTTTCTATTGTTTTATTTGTACGAATTACATCTGGTGGTGGTTAGATCTAGAAGTTAAAACAAAACCCAGCTGATTTGTCTCATGATTTATAAATATTAAATTTACTTGTTCCAGCCTGCTTATGTTGGCATCAGGGAGGACACGTTTGAACCTGCGCTTGCTGCTCTTATTGCACTATTGATTGTCCTATTTGTTGGATGCGTGTCTGTTATTGTTGTGTGTTGCTGCTTCAGACATTGGTTTGTGTTTAAATTGCTTACTTTTGTGTTTAAAATTTTTTTAATTACAGTAACAAAAAACTAGCTGCAGTCAAAAATGGATTACTAAACTGTAACCAAAATATTTTTTGTCAATAAAACAGTGATACCATATGTATTATGTATTGTTTGAAAAGTGAAATGTCTCATATAAGAATAAATCTGTTCAAAACAAACTGGTTACCTTAGGTTGAGATTAACAGCTAAGCATGGCTGATTTCATATTTACAGAAACGACACCGATACAGCAACAGTACCGATATTGGCAGATTTCTTTCACATTTACCAACACGACGTAGTAGCAAAATCAGTATTTATTTAAATTAGCCGTATTATTAGTCATATCTGACAGACAAAATTATTTTCAGAAACCAAATAATATTTAGTTTATAAATTATATACGTTCAGTAGACACGCTCCACCTTGAATTGTGTGCAGCATTGAGATTTTCTTAAGTCATATAATTGAAAATTGGTTTGCATAGGGTTCACCTAGGATTTACATAGGCTAAATTATTGATTAATTACCATAGCAACTAGTAAACAACTTCAACAAACTGAGACGATGTCCTACCAATAAAGACGGGAGACCTGCATCCTGCCGACAAGTAGACACCTGCAATGACACGACACCAACATGTTGGCGAGTGTAAACACTACTCTTAAGTTTAAGTTAGTTTTCATGTCCGACAACATCGTGCCAGTAAGTGTGAAATCAGCAATCGAGTGACCATAGAATGGGGGTAACAGATGCATACTGACTCTGTATGGTCAAACATCTTTTGATCCATCGTCAGTTTGTTTTAGCACTTTTGGTAATTTACAGCACCTAATCAGTACTCAGTGACTGTCCTTTATGTGGTATCATGAGTTATGGTTTTTTTTTTTTTATCAACAAAGAGGAAACGGTTTATAATAACAGTTGAAGAAAGTTTTGATGGAAGTTTGTTGAAAGTTTTGAGGAGTTAAAAGAATTAAATTAGTGATATTTTGCAAACTGCGGCATCTGACTTTACAGTTTGAATCATAAAACTAATGTTTAAAATTACTCTCCATAAATTCTTTGTTTTACTATTAAAATATTTTGATAATATTGGATATTGCAAGTTATTTAAAGATAGCATCTTAATTATTTTGGTTATCCCTCTCTTGTTTCAGTTTGCAGAAATACTACTGTACTTATTTTGTATTGTGACCACATTTATGTGTTGTGCTTGTGTACTGCAAAACAGTTAGGTTTTTTAATTTATTACATATTCACTTATTTATTACATATAAAAATAAATGTTTGTGTCTTGGCTTCTTTTTTCTTTGTCCTCTGTAACAGGGTCAAAACTATTCGACCGATTTCACTAAAAATTTCACACTTTATCCATATCCATTTTATTATGCTTATAGCCCAACTGGATTGTTAATAATTAATTACCTTGTTTTGAGGTGATGCTGGTGAACAATCCTTAGTTAAATATAGTTTATTACCTTATAGTTTATTAGTGTAATAAACTATATTTAATTAAGGATTGTTCGGCAACATTCCCTCAAAACAAGGTAATTAATTAGTAATTTATCCATATCATTGCCAGGAGTGTTTAGACATTAAAATTACTACAGTCTAAGAAGTTGAAATGAAGTTGCTACCTTTATACAACAAATGTAAATTAAATTAACTGACTACAAGCTATGAAGCTAAAATTATGAAATATTATTTTTAAGGGATATATAAAACTAATTAATTTCATTTTGATTACTTAAGTCAAAGGGATGAAATGGAATAACTACCCTTAAAATTAAATGATAATCCATACGCTTACTTTTCTATATTCTCAAAAACTACCCAACTAATTTCACTAAAATTTCACAATTTATCAGGAAATTAGTACCAGGATTTATTAGAGAATATGGTCACTACAAACAAATATATTTAAATGGGGTGACTGAAATAAATTTTACTAAATTCCTGCAAGCTATAAAGCTAAAATTATTTAATATTATTCTTAATTGATATAAAAATATTTGCAATTCGATTAGTTAAGTCAAACGGATGAAATGGAATAACTACCTTTAAAATTAAATCAAGCAATAGTGATATCGGGTCCACTTGTATTTATCCCATTTGTCTTTAAATTTTAGGGTAATAGCTGAACCATTAGACATGAAATCTTCAGATATGCTGATCAAAAAAGCAATTATTGATGATTTAAATACTACAGAAAATCCTTTGTGGATAGAACAGTAAGTATATGAGTTGTAAATCTATGCTCTTTTTATTTTTATGATTTTTGCTTGTTTTAAAATTGTAGCAGAGATTTAGTTTCAAATTTCAGAGACATGATGTATGTAAAACTAAGTTTTGGTTATAATTAGTTCCCAGAATAAATGATACTAATATGGTAAATTAATAAGGAGAGTAATATCTTTTTAAATTTCTGAATGATATTAATATTTTTTTAACTAACAATCTTTCTATAAGTTTTATTTGTGTGATCTTTGCATAAGACATGGTAACTTAGTGAAGTAGTTGATACCTGCTCGGAAGGTGCTACTAGCTGATTAATCATCAACAATGTATAACAATATATTTGTATTTGTTATATATGTATTATTGTTATATAACATATTTTTCATAACTTGTTTTACAAATGTTCTTTAAAGTTTATCAGTACCTTTACACCATTGTTTTTTTAAAAGCAATTTTAGCTGCAGAATTTTTGGAAATAGAAGGGGAAGTTAGTTTTTAACAACATTTTAGAAAATATCTTAAAAACTACGAGTTCCGCTAATTTGGACTAGATGGCACCTTACCCTGTCCGGACATCAAATCATGGGACTAAACAGAATTTTCACTTAAATGATGTAATACAAGTTTTAAATGGATAAATTTATAAAAATCTATATTTTTTTCTTAAATACAACTTTTTCTACTGCTTAATTTTGGTTTTAATACTACTGTATTGGTATTCCTAAGTTTTAACCAACACACTGATGTAGGATTAACAAAACAAAATAACTTTTTGAGATAAAATTCAAAATTGACTGATTAATTCTACTGTTGTTAATTAAGAACTGAAAATATGAAAGAAACGTTAAATTTTGAACCGGACTATAAAAAAATTACATTGTTTAAATAAAACTTTTTGTGTTTTTATTCCGTTTTCACAGTCACTTTCGTGTTTAGTTGCAATTTCCACAAACAAACACTCGCACTGAATGGTTAAGAGACTTTCTAAAAACAGTTGTAGGGGGCGAATCAATTCCTGGAAAACAGGATGCGTGCACCGACTTCTTTGTCTGTGTTTTCTAATCGTAGTCAACTGAGGTCTTCAAACACTCTCATAGAATTAGTAAAATCTTTGTTTTAAATTCGTCCTTACAGGGAATCTACGGTATTATAAAATGTAAAAAAAATTGTTTTACTAGCCTCAAATAAAACTTTTTTAAACAAAACCGCACACATCAGTATCTTACAATATTTATTTGTTGTTACCAAACTTTACCCTTTCAAAATGTATAATAAAATATCGTTTCAGCTTTAATTATTGGAGGATATGCCTGCTAGCATAACTATGTCTTCATTTCATTTTTATCATAGTTATTTGATTCTTATAAACTTACCTGTAACAGACATACATACAAGTGATCCTATAAGAGTTCTAGTTTTCTTTTAGTCTAAAACAATATATTGTTTTTGTAGAAACAATATAACAATATATATTCTAATAATTGTCATTTATATTTTACAAGAAAAAACGAAAAATAGGAATTTGTAGACAGTTGCTCAAATGATGCGGCTATGATTGTTCTGGAAAGTTCTAATCAAAGTGTTTACTGCGGGTTTAATATGCTTATTAAGAAAATATCTTTACAAATTATGTAAAATGTATTAAATGATACATAACATTGTCTAAATCTCTGATTTTTTTTGTATTTTTTATTTTACTAATTATTTTTGTACTCAACTCTTTCTTAAACTGATATGGAATTACTTGTATGATATCATTTGTCATTAACTCAGCTTTTATATTTCAGTTTTTCCTCCCATTGTCTCTAATAAAACAATGAACAATCCCAATATCAACTTTTAATAAGTAGAAATAATTGCTGTAATATGAAAGTTATTCGATGACTAATGCCTCAAAGTAACTTTAAAGCAAACACAATTTTATTGATTTTTCTTAAAGTAATAAACTTTACATTGGAAAATTTCTTGTAAAGCTATTGCCTGCGTGCCACGCAAATAGTACATTTTGTATAACATAAAAACCAGAAAATATTTGTTAAGCGAGGGAATGAAAATTTGATAATACCTTATCATTTAATTTAATTAAAACAATGATAATTCATGGTAAAATTATCTACTTTCTTGAATTTAGAAACTTTGTAATTATTATTAATATGTGAAATTATAAAAGCCTATTGTGTGAAAACATAGTATGCAAATATATTATATGTCTAAAGGATTAATCTTTTAATAATTGTTTGAAATGCCATTCGTTACTTTTGTTCTGTCTGTTTAAACTTATTTATATTTATACAGAAAATTAAAATTATATGAAGAACAAGAATTGACAATGCAAGTGTTTTGTGAGCCTGAAAGCCATCAGCTGTCTACCCAACCTACCCTGGAAAGGAGAGACTCGGCTGATATGTCTATGGTAAATATTTTATGTTTTTATTGAATTATGCAATTTACTGAAAAATAATCTCTAAGTACTAAACAAAATTATTACACCCTTCGCCCCAAAGATCTGAATTGCAAGTTATTAGTAATAACCAAAAATATAATTAAGACTAAAATAATACTTTACTCTTTACCTTAACCAACTGTAAGGCATTGTTAAGAAAAGGCCAAATTGACACAGCAATTTGATTTTTAATAATTTTATAAAGTAATGTATTTTATCTGGCATCCTGAATTAAAACGTACCGGGGGTTTCAAAATGAATATCAGAGTTTTAAGGCTTTATAGTATTTATTATATTTAACTTGCAATTATAAATAATACATCAAATGAAAGAGCAACTCAAACAGTTTTTCTACAAGTTTTCAATGTGAGCACCATTCGTCACATGGCACAGTTTACCATTCGTCAACTGCATACAGTTTAGTTCAGTTTTAATTGAGATTGTATTCTGAATCAATAACTATTTCCCCTTTCTATTACTTATGAAATGTTGTATGGGTAAATGTCTGAATATCAAATAGAGTGATCCACTCTTCAACATCTCTTTAATCATTTTGGAATTAAGGTTTACCATTAGTGTAATATATATTTTGTTACTATAAAAAATGGGAACTGTGTGAAAAAGTCTATAGAAATAAACTAAAACTAAAAGAATATATAACAAACAATCAGATCTAGGCTTCAGAAGTCAAAAAGTGTCCTAGGTATGATAAAAAAAATATGGTGAATGATTTGATTACAAATAAAGTAAGAAGCTTACATATAATTTGAATTAACCTCCAAAGTACTGTCTTTGGCTAGCGATGCACTTGTCCCAACATTGAATCCATGACTGGAAGGCTTCTTTCGGAAGGGCTTTCAGCTGCTGGGCCGTTTACAGTTATTCCCCTTGAAACGAACTCTGATCGCATTATGGCCTCACTATCGAAAAAAACAATGAGTATGACCTTGATATTTGACTTTGACGGATGTGCCTTTTTAGGACGACGAGAGGAGTTACTGGTTTTCCATTGAGAACTTTGAATTTTCATCTCAGGATCATAGCCCAACTTTCATCTCCAGTTACAATTTTGGCCATGAAGTCCGAATCTGCTTGAAGACGATTCTTCAATTCCATGCAAGCTGAAAAACGATTTTCCTTCTGTTCATCAGTCATTGTCTGGGAACAAATTTTGCACTCATTTGTCTCTTTGCAAATGATCGGTTAAAATGCTTTGCATGGACCTGTACGAGATGTTAAGTTCTTCAGTAAGCTCTCGAATAGATATTTGCCTGTTTGAACGAACAAGTTTGACCACTTTTTGCACATTTTCATCTGTTTTTTGAGGTCAAAGGACCTCGTTCCTCGTTTTCAACCAACTCATTTCCGCTTTTAAATCGCTCGTACCACTTGTGAACAGTCTTCAGAGTTACCACATTATTGCCATACACTGATTTTAACATTTCATGAGCTTCTTTGGCACATTTTTGCAACTTGAAACAAAACTTACTATCAATGCCTTGTTCGAAATCTATGATGTACAACATACACCGTAATCACGACCTCACTCTAACGGTTCTGAAAGCTGACTGACAAATCGGATCGTGTTTGAACGTGACACTGCCTGTCGCAACAGATCAGGCTAACAGACATATTAGATGAGATGGAACTAAAATCAGCAATCACTGCCATAAAAATACATTCACCGAATTTTTTGATCTCTCCTCGTATTATTAGTTTGTAAACAAAGCTTGTTGTTTGTTAGACACAGGTCTGTCTTCTAAGCTTACGTGTTTGCTGTTTACGATAACTTTATAACAAAAAGTCGATTCATATGCTCAATATTTTATGTATGGTTGTATCATTAATAGTAATTTATTTTCTATGTTTAGTCTTACCAAGTAAATTCATGTACTATTAAGTTTATAAATAAATATTGAGCTTGACTTATGAGAAGATATACTTGATAGAATAAACTTTGAACACAAAATCTCATAACTAATTCGTTAACTCAAACACGATTCAACTACAAAGTCGCCATATTCAGTGATGCACGAGCTACAATAATCAAACTGTAACTACACTAGTAAGTTTATCAACTTGAGAAATTCTTTAAAATATATTAGTGAAATAAAATGAAACACATGAAGTTCTATACTTAATTTCTTTGAAAATCTAACAATTTTAGTTTACATTATACTTGAACAGTTATTAATTTTGAACAATAGTTTACAGAAATAGTATTTGTATCCTAAGTGTTGGTGTATAACAATAGTAACTTTATTACAGATGGACAACACCTACGCAACAATACAACACCCAGATAGACACAATAACGTAATAAACTTGGGAGCCTGTGATTACGCAACGCTAGGTGGATCTGTACTGCCTTTAGACAATGTCAGTTCTCATAGTCAACAAGTAAGTCGTAGTAGCCTAGCAATTAGTTACAGTTAGTAAGTATTAGTAGTAAGATCGTTCTGCAGATAGTACTGGAAAATGATCCAGATTAGGAAAGCTAAACACAGTTATTATTTCAATCACAAATTAAATGATTTGCTTTAAAATCATGTCTAAAATTATGTAAAGCATGTGAATGTGTGCCCTAACTTTGTTACTAAGGTTACACAATACATGTTATAGAAACAAGTTTATAAAACATGTTACGCCAGTTCCGTAACTTATGTGTTACCAGTTCTGGAACAAATTCTCTACCCATGCCGTTACAAAACATTTTATGAAGATCTTGGACAAGTAGTTAATTGCTACTTGATATTTAATACTTTGACTAGAGGGAAAAAGCAAAGAAAACAAATATGGACATAGAATATATCAATAAGACTTACTGTCACAATAGACAATATTTAATTTTACTATTGCACTACAGCCGTTTCGGCTTTTCAACCATTAAGCAAGCACTCGTTAATGGCTGATTAGCTGAATGGCCGTAGTGCGGTAGAAAAAAGAAATATATTGACTATTGTGATGGTAAGTTTTATCAATATATTTAGTATTAATCAATAGTCGGAATTGCGATAACAAATATGTATGAATTATTTAAAAAATGAAAAGTATTTGTTTTGGCTTTAAGATTATGAGAGATTTAGCTAATGATATTTCAGGATTAAGAACTTTACGAAACTGACATCATCACTTTTGTTACATGAGGTTATAAATATAAAAAAATAAACATTTTCGCAACGCAGTCACCCATGCAGATAGATTTTTGCTTACTTTTTTTATAATCTGTATGGCACAAGAATGTTTTAATATTAATATGTAGGCAAACCACTTGGAAGCTCATTGTCTCTGTAATTAGGACTTTAAGGTTGTACATTTGTTTTCCTTTAACTGCTGATGTTAGTTAACATAACCACTATTACACTCAACAAATCTTGGTTTTCGATGCAGTTTAAACAATTAATTCAATTAAAATCATCACTACTTTCCATCTTTCTTTACATACGTCACTATCCTAACTAGATATCACGAGTATTCATAGTATTTAAAAGCGCAAGATACAAGTTCTCGGTTACTTAAACTTGGTTAGAAAACTAAATAATTTGATCATGCAGCTAAACCGCTGACGTGAGTTAAGCGAATTTCAAAAATTAAGTATATGTTTTAAGGTTTCAACCAACTATTTGGAAAATTGGTCTACTCACAAAAGTGATGGATAGTTTCCTTGTGTGTAAAAAATATGAAGTAGAATTTTTTTGCACCTCAGTCTCCGGCCCCAGCTCACTTGCTGCTTCATTTCGCTCACAGCAGAAAAACTCGCTTTGTGAGTTTGCACCTCACTCTTGCAACCCGGCCGTCAGTTTCGGATCAGAAACTGCCCCCACGGTAACATCCCCAGTAAACATTTTATGTTTTGATCAATTTTGGAGGACCAGGTGGGCTATAAGATCGTGTAAAAAAACAAAATGTACAGAATCATCTCTTATATTTCTTTCTATAGATAAACCCAAAGAAAAGTTTCATTCTAGTACAAAAAATCTCAAACAAATTTTAGTTCCAGTCAAAAAACATGCTTCTGGTGGTTGAATTTTTTTTAACTAACGAACTCGTAGAAGCGACTTAGAAAACCAATGTGTGTACCAAATTTGGACCAAATCTTACATAAAATGCAGCCATTAGAGTGCGAACACATAAATATATATACATTTTAATGACACCCCAAAACATGTTCTGTGAACCATGATCAGTGCTCACTGGCCACTCCCGACTTTAGGTCTCACTGCAATAGCTCATCTTTCCTATCAAAATTTGCTAAAAATGAAGAAATCCAAAAGCATCTGTTACATGTTAGTGGGACTTATCATAACTTGTTCCGTAACAAAAGGATGGGGAAGACTTAAGAAAAGTAATGCATTAATTCCAGTTTTACCAGTTTAAGCTATCCTCAATTGTAACACAACCAAGATAGGTTGATATATGAAAGACAATGATTCATCTGAAAGTTGAATATTGGAAATAACGTGATCATTGTGTAAGGATCTACCTCCACTTCAGCAGTTTGCTGCCCTCTACTCAATGCCTAGTCCCTCATTCTTCCCTCTCTTGCTCTCACATAGTTCAGACTATCTTTTACATGTTCTATGTTGATTTGAAATAATTATACCCTGAATTATTGTACAGGGAATCAACTAAGTTCTTTAATATCTTTTGAACAATAGTGTTGCATAATACAGTGTTTATAAAGTCCCTTCAACCCCTCATTATTTTTGTTACTCAAAATAAGTTAACAAAACTTTGTTCATATCTTGTGTTGCATAACAAGACAAATTGTTTGACATATCTGACTCTCTATGCTTTTGGGGGGCTTAGGGGGTTAAAAATTTCAAATATAAAGCAGTAAGTAGGTACTGTAAAAGCAGTAAGTAGGTACTGTAATACACCATTGAAAAACTTATTAAAAGAGATTGGTGCAAACTAGAGTTTAATATCTTACTTTGTTTCAAAGTAATGGACAATTAAAGTTCTGGAAAATGATATGATGATTCATTGAATAAACGTACTGCTTGTGAGAGATTTCTTAAAGCTTGTGCATAAAAAAAAAACATTTCAACCTTGTCTTCATTTGAGCGATTCATTTAAAAAAAGGCAAAATTGAGTGCTATCACAACAAATATCAGGAACAAAATTAGTGAGGTGTTGCTATACTATCAGTGCATGAAAAGTGGTGCTTATCAGTTACGCATACTACAGAGAAAGTCAGGAGCAAAGGTCAAAGGTTATATTCCCGGTTCCATTTACATTTTTCCTCAAAGTTGTTCAAGTACATATAGAAACTGAAATAAATTGATGGTACCATACTACATTTATTTACAGATTCTATTTTTAAAATGAGTTACATTCAGGTGCGGATCCACGGGAGGGGGGGAACGTTCCCCCCCCCCTCAGATCCTTCTCGGGCGTAGAACGCAACAAGCTTGAACAATAGCAAGAATTTGCATAAATTTGCATATTCCGTTATTTAATACACTTAAAATCATCCAATCTTAATAAAACTGGCACTGTTGAAAAGCTAATCAATTAAACTTTAATTTTTGTTTTTAAAACTTTTTCGTAAAACGTATATTTACATACGTAATCACCGTTTCAAAATTTTAGTACGCAAATTAGCTGTGATTCACGCGTCAATGAACCCTGTATACTGACAAGACTTTGTCTTATTTTCAACGGTCTGCAGCTCCTCACAGAAGTCATTTATGAAGAAGATCATAACAGCATTGAATTCAGCAGACGATTCTCTTTAAAATGGTGTCTTCAAATCACATGTTTCTTTGAAAACAGCTGTTCTACAGGATTTACGGTGAAAGCTTGTAATTGGTCATACATTTGGCCAATATGCAAGCCTGTTTAGAATCGATTCTTACAGTCTTATTCGATATATCCCTAAAATGAATAGTATATGGTTTTAAAGAGAAAACTTCACAGTTAATATTTATTTGATAATTTACATTTCATAACTAAATAACATAATAAAAATCAGAAGTCCAATTAATGTACAGTATAAACTTATTGTTATGTTTAATGTCTATTGTAATGTCTCAAATCTCAGTAATACAAAAACATTCATTTCTAACAGTCTAGTATTATAGCCTAGAGAACCCTATGTCAATATATAAACAAACACCAGTACCAACCCCCATGAAGAAATGAAAGTCAGATACTAAATTAGAAACACTATATTTATTATTTATGTAAAATTTGTCAAAGACACTATGCAAGAACTCAAGACGGTTAAAAAACTTATTTAGTTAAGTTATGTCAGCCATATTTTGTAGGCAACTAAACCATTGTAAACACAAGTCAAGTAAAAGACCAATAATGTACCATGTAATTTAAATTATAAACAAAAACACGATAATCCAATGTATAGAACGTATTCTAAATTTAAGAAAATATTTATGAAATAATTAATAATTAATTATATACCGTAGATTATTATTATTCTTAAAATATTCACAATAATTAGTTTAACATATGACACAAGTAGTACAACGTACACTAAAATTCAAAAGGAAGTAATTATTTGATCGGGTGAATTAAAATTATTACAAGTAAATAAATTTTATACTTTAAACGCAAGAACAAATTAATTCCACAATTATTTTAATCAACAAAGAAATACTTTAGGTATAAAATCCATCGAAAACTATTTTAAAGTGAAAATAGACGCCATACTAGGAAAACAGCATTGACGTCAGAACGCGTAACCATGGCAACGGCAGAAAGGAATGTGTGACGTAACATCACGTGAACGCAATCATCGAATTAAATGAATGAGTACAGATTTCCGGATTCCGAGATAGGCGGAAGTAAAGGAACCAAGCTACATCGTTTGAAAGAGAAGCCAAAAATCAGTGTTAATTGAGAACTAAGCGTGGGTGGACGTAACTAATGGAATGAAGAAGTGACGCCGTTATTAATTTTGTAAAAGTGTAGTCAAAAAGTACGATAACTCAATATTTACCAATGTGTGTAACACTTACAAGCCATGTAACAGGAATGTTATATGATCATAAATTAATAAATACTATACTATAAATACTAATATAATAAAATGACTAAAAACATAGAGGTGTGGTCTGATAGATAAAAGAGACGCAATATATAATAATAAATATTTATAATTCTTTTATACATGTATAAATTCTTTTATGACGCAAAATAATTAAAGTAGAATCATTTAAGTAAACATAAAGTAAAGAATAGGCAGACTATGAATAACAAAGATGAAGAAGCAGACTTAAAAACATTAACGAGTGAAAAGTATATAAAATATATAAAGTATATAAAAACTCACTATAGCCAAGAAACAGTGCTGCGGTTGGAAAAAGCAGTTAAAATAAATAAATGGTCTAATAATGAACAGTTTTATTAACATAACAAGGTGAAAGAAAACATTGTAAAAGAAATTATATTTTAAGCATGTATGAATGCGCAGTGCAGACAAATTAAGATCACAATGCTCATGAGGGTTGAGTTGATGCAGGAGGCCCTGTACCGCATCCTTATGAGACTTCAATGAAGTATGGCGACAGCTTAACACGTATAGTAGAATGTGACAAGAGTATTTTTTAAAAAAATGTAGTTTTTTGATATTGGAGAGTGATGAATGGTGCATCAAAGTGATTTAGGAGTGCTACAGTATTAATGAAAGCTTCGGCAATAAAATCGATCGTATTTCTTCGACATAAAGTGAACTTGTAAAAATTTGACCATGTGCTTGGTTTAAGTGCGTATAAGAACGGAAGCGTGTTCAAGATATCCGTGAAAATTAGTGAAATCCTAGGTAAAAACGTTAAAGTGAACGATTCGGTAAGTAATAATGGCCATAGAATTTAATAATTTCAGTCTGCATTTTTAAAATTTAAACTTTTTTAACAAGTAACTTCATTTAGTTTGAATTGCGTCTTAATTTGTTTAAGATAGGCCTAGTGATAATTTGTATAAATTTTCGATAATTTGATTTGTTTGCTTCATAATGATAATGGATTTGTTTGTAAATAATTTTTTCTTTGCAATGTGTGAGTAAAAAAGATAGTTGTTCCGCCACGATGTCTTAAATTCTGTCATTTAACCATGCTCATCCATTACCCATTAGTAAGTACTTGGCAGCCAAGAACCATGACCTGAGAAATTAAAGTTAATGTAGAATATTTTTAGAAGTAATTACATATGCATAAATGATATGAGAACATGCAAATGGGTTATATGTGGATTATTAATTTTTTTTATAATGAGAGTCAAGTGAAGAAGTTATATAAGGTTTTTTAAAGGAGGTTTTAAGGTGTAAGGTGAAGTTGTACGTTGAAGTTAAGGTGAGTCATGTGGAGTATAATTTTTATAATAGAGGTTGAAGAGTGAGGAGTGTTTTTGATAATTAAGTTGTATTATGAGCGACGATTTCTTTTTAAAGGTGAATAAATATATGAGGTAAAGGCAAGGAGAGCAATAATCCTGTAAAGATACCAAAATTCCCATTTATTCTTAAAGCAGTTGGTAAAT
>JAGFPH010001485.1:174521-229461 GCA_018207615.1 Philaenus spumarius | reverse complement strand
TCTAACTAGTGGGGCTTTATAAAAGGAAAATAATACTATTATTATAATCCACATATAACGTTTTTATTAGTTTGAATATTTTTTTTATTTTGCAAGTTTTTAGAAAACCCATTTTTTTAACAGTTTTAATCTTTATATTTTTATTATTTTGTAACTCTTTCAGTTACATGTGTACAACCAAAACTGATAAGTATTATAAGAACAGTGATTAAGATCAATACCTAAAGGAAATTACTTAAAATAAAATCTTTACCTTTTTTCCTAATCCAATTCCTTATGACGCCATTTCTTAATTGTTAACTTCATGTTTGAACTTATAAATGCGTATATGTTTGATTGGGATAATTACAGCAGCACGAGTACCCCTATCCCGAGATTATTTTGAATTAAAATTAAATTTAACTAAATGATTTATTATTGTGATAAAACAAACTTTATTTTATGAATTTTTAAATTGTTATACTGAACTGAGCTAAACCGGACATTGACATTCTTTGAAATAAATATTCCTCATTATAAATAAAACAAATCAAATTCTTTCTTTATGTCTTATATCAAACCAAAATTATAAACCTTATGTATTAATAAATGAATGATTTAATTATATTAAACCAAAATTTTGTTAAATTAAACTTGTACTTATTTCAAAGATAATATAATTGAGGCTGAACTTAGTAGGTTTCAATTGTATTACCTATAGGCTATTATAATTAAAATATAATAAGTAGTGATATATTATAAAATTGGCTCCACAACATGTGGACATTTAAATTAAAAGAAATACCTATACAATTTATAATAGTTATATTAAAAAAATTGGCTTCCAACTAGTGGGGCTTTATAAAAAGGAAAAGAGTGTAGGCCCTATATAGTAATAGTTATATTATAAAAAATTGACGCCGCAACGTGTGGCATTTCTAATAATAATATAATAGTTAATTATTATACTATATTAATACAGATTCTAATATTCTTAAAAATGGTGTTTTTATTGGGAACTACCCTGTTCTCCCTTTCCTAAAACACAAGTACGTAGCTTTCTAGATATCTAAAAGTTCCCCCCCCCCAAAGTCGTTCCGGGATCCGCCTCTGGTTACACTTAACCTCAACCTACAACTTGCTAATTCCTAATATCAACAAATCAATAACCTGCTTTGATGTTATGATAAAAATATCATTTTCCAGAACTTTGATTGTCCATTACTTTGAAACGAAGTAAGATACTAAGCTCTAGTTTGTGCCATTCTGTTTCTCTTTTAATAAGTTTTTAATGGTGTATTTGTATTACTTGACCTACTAGTACATTTTACATTGTTAACCCCCTACCCCCAAGCCCCCCAAAATCTTAAAGGTTCAGACATGTCAAAAAATGTGTCCTGTTATGCAACACAAAGTTTGGTTGACTTATTTTTAGTAACAAAAATAATAAAGGGGCTTGACTAATACTCTGTATGAAACTTTGAACTGAACATTGTAATTATTGTTGTAAGGAAATTACTTACTGTGTAGTCAGCTTTATTACTGAAATGAAAGGGAAATTCCTACGTGGGCGACAAGAGAGACGCGACACGAGCGACCAAGTGATTTTTAAATTAACAAACAAATGTAAATCCATTGGAGCGTTCTACTTCGACGACCGTAACAACGTGACGGGAGCTGCTGATGCGACCGAATTTAAAAATATCAAATCAGTTTGTCTTTTGTCGCTGCGGTAGCTCCTGTCGCGCCAAGGATTCAGACGGCACCACCGATGTCAGCGATCTGGGATTAGAAGCAAGCAATGCAGTTCATGTCTGTGAGTTCTTGTGTTCATTATGTCGGTTTTCTCGTGTAATTCATTATTATTGTCATTCTCGTGTAGTAACGAAATAATTCCGGATACTGCCGCAATCTTCTGTTAAGGTGATGAAACTCGCCATATACTGGCCTTTCTTTATAAATAACATTTATTTCACGTCGTCCAATAATCGTCTCCCTTTTTAAATACGCATACGTCAACACCGAACTGTCCAAAAGCGTCAACTTCCATCTTTTCATTTTAGAGAACATGGTGAAAGTGGTCAGCTCAATGATATGACTGCCGGAGTCACCCACATCGCCAGTCCACATAGAATACAATAATCTACCTTATGCTTGCGATACGAGCGTATCGCTATTGTTGCTTGTGTTGCATCGCTCTTGTATAGGAATCGGCGTTAATTTTAAATATCTAAATTTTCTGAGAAAAGTGCCGCAAATCTGACTTCAGAGGGTGATTCAATTATAATTGATGGCCATTTAAAGTTTGAAATACCGTAACTACTAATGTAGCCATATTTCTAACAATCTCAATGTAAATAGATAACAGCATTTACTTAACAATAAATAATAGAACAAACTCATACCTGCTGTCATCATTGAAAGCAACTGCGGCAAAAAGAGGTTAGGCCTACCACAGTCAAGTATAAATGACTGCTAATGGAAAAATCCTAATGTTCTACTACTTTCAAAAATTTCAATCACTCCTTTTTGTTTTCAACTTAAAAATGTTATAATAATTTTTACAGTATCTGAAGAAGATGTAACTGTTACTTACTGATTGAATTTTATTAGAATTGCGTATAATTAGTTATGTAAATTTAATTGATTTGTTTTAGATGTACGAAGCAGCTTTAGGTTTTCAAGGTTCAACATTTCAAGTGCCTGACAATAATGATCTCTTTCGAACACGTTCAGAATTACGGGTTAATAAAGACGGACAACCAGAATTTGTATCAGAATTGATATGAGACTGCAACGAATATTAGGAATATGTGTATAAGTGTATATTTTGTAAAAGTTGTGTGTGTATGTATAGTTAATATTGCTGAACAATCAAATGTTGATGCAAAAGGTACTGTCTTTTTTTAAATCAAAGTAAGAAGATGAAAATGTGTGTTTGTGGTTGTGTATACAAATTTTTATAAAAAATATTGTCATTTGTTTTTACAAAAATTTCTAACACTTATCAAATGTTCAAAGTAACGGTGTAATTTGTAGAAGTATTCAGTTCGGTTCGTTATAACATTTTAAAAGTAACCGCTTAGATGTTAGTTTTTAAATATTTTAATAATAACTATGCGTTTATTTATTTATTTTTAATTTATACTATTCTAAAATACTTATAGACATATTAGAAATTTTTTAAGAGAGAAATTCTTCCTGGTTTATCCAGATTACGCACTAAATCCCCTAACCTGTTATTCAGGCACCTCCAACCCGTAACCGCACATTTCAGGATGCATTACTTCAGGAAGGAAGCTGCCTACAACGTCAGTCTATAGTTTTTTTTCTTCTCTTTCATGTTTATCCTTCTGTCCCACGACGTTTTTCACAAAATACATGATTATTTAATTTGCCATTTGCTCTCATCCTTCAACAAATAACGAAACATGCAGTGTAGTCCCCACTTGCTTGTTCATCTCCTCCCTGATTTCTTTCCGTCTCGGACAGACAAACAAAGTGTGCTCTGCTGTATCCTCATAGCCACAGTATCGACATCTGGGTTGTTCCTTAGTTTGAACCGGTGGATATAGAGGTTGAAGCACCCTTGCTCAGTTAAAGCTTGAGTCAGATGGTATTCTATTTCTCTGTGTGATCTTCTCACCCAGTTCCTCAAATCTGGAATTAGTTATTTTTACAGCATTATGAATTGATTTGCTCTGCCCATCTGCCACTTGTCCCAGGTTTCATGCCTTACGTATTGGCGGTCTTATCATTCCTTTGCTTGAAGTGCAACTCTTTCTTCGACCAAGAGGTCAATAGGAGGTGTACCTGCTAGAGTAATTGTTGCCGGTTTGTACGCACTACATATTCAATTTAGCAATATTTTATTTTTCAGGAAGCTTTTCGTGTTACATCTCCATTTATTTAACTTGTTTGTACTAAAATTTTAATATATGTATATAATGTAGAACATATAAAGAATTTCTGAATTGATCGCAATGTAATTTAAATTCAATTGAATCATACAAAATTTTGTAGTGATCAATGAAAAAAAAAAAAAAAAAATAGAATAAATTGTGTTTAATCTATTTATGTTTTACATTCAAAATGCAAACCCCTTGAATGATTGGCCTTTGCACTATCTTCAAAACAAATTATGTTATAATACTCACATCAAACAGACATTGATACAACACATGTGGAATTTTTTTATTGCTTTATTACATGATACTTGTTTGTGTGTATCTGACATTTTAATTATAATACTGTATATTGAACACTTAATGTTTAACTATATATTATATATACTTCATAAATTCTTAATTGTACTACTGCAAGTATAATTGTATCAATCATATTATGAGAAAAACTAATAGAAACTTAAAATAAAAAACTTGTGATATAAATATTATCAACAAACAGTAACACGAGACAAACTGTTTCGGTCAGTAATATTATTTTGGTTTTTATATGTGTTATTAGTATACATGATCCTTAGGCAATCGCTACTTCGAAATTATAAAACATATCAACATTTTATTTATTGAAAATGGAAATTTTATTCTTTAAATCAGCGGTTCTCAACCTGGGGTTTGTAATGGGTTGCTAAGGGGTTCGCAAAAAGAAAATGTGTAATGGCCGACATGTAAATTGTAAGAGTTACAGTATTAAAGAGTTTAAAAATATTAATATTGACCAACAAACATAATAAATTAAATACAAATTTAGTACAGAATTGTCAAACATATATAAGCAATTTTAAGTCGCATGGTAAACTAGTATGTAGTAAATAGATATACTAAAATAAATATAGTGAATATATATAAATATTATTGAATATGAACATCTGTCTGACCTGACAACCAAGGTTTTATTGCCTTTCCCATCCACAGAACTGGTAGAAAGAGATTTTTCGTCCTTCACATTTATAAAAAAAAAAATAAATGCAGAAACAAGTTGAATGATGCCCCAGACATACGACTATACTTGGCAGCTTTTGAACCTACCTTCAAAAAATTGTGTGCTAGAAAACAAGGACACTAATATAAATTGCAAGTAAAAGAAGTAATGGATATGTTTACAATTCAAAGTATTTTTTTTTCTTTTTATTATAATAAAACTAATGGCAAAACTAATTTTCAAATTTTGTTTATATTAATAAAGTGCTTTCTGTTACATTTTACATTTACTATTGAAGTGTTAAAATGTTATCGCAAAATATAGCACTAATATAGTTTTAAACTGTATTTATTGCCAACCCTATTACTGTACTGACCTTAGACTTGCACTAGGTACAAATTATAGTCCGAGGGTACAATTCTTGAAAAGAAGTTGGTAAGGGGTGCGCAACTGCAAAAAGGTTGAGAACCGCTGTTTTAAATGCTCTAGAACTTAATAACTACGGGTGTCTGATTGGGATATTGATAACTTCTTTTGCTTTGATCCCAGTGAAGCGAAATTATTTTGAATGGTTGATGTCTTAGATGGGATTTACCTGAAAGAAGTAACTGGCTTTATTTTGGTAGTTGGTTAAATTTCATATTATAAATTTCATTTTCTTGGTGGTTACTTTTTTTTAATATCCGGCCAACTGTTAATACTTTTCTTAAAATATTTAATCTCTGAGGTGGTAAAGCCCATTAAATAATTAAACATTTGCTCATTAACAATAAAAATCATTTTTTGAAGTATAATTAATTACACTTATTATTGTAATAAGTTAACAAAACAATATTATTGCGAACTTTTATATCTTTTTATTATTAGTGTACTTTGTTTTTGTTATCTTAATCTTTCACAGATTTACGGTATTTTTATAAAACATAATTGTATTTGTAAAGGTAAGTGTCCACTTGAGCCAAAACAGTCTTAAGAGTAGTCGCGAGACTGGACTAAAAAATGGATTAGGGCCTGGGAGCAGCCTCGGAGACAAGCAGGAACAGGTATCGGAGACTGACACAAGTGGACATGCTCATTCCCGCTCTTGTAAGTCTTCTGTCATTGTTGGAAGAGTTGAGAGTTTCTCAAGTGACTCAAAATTTGTATTTAAAATGTTTTTAAACATTTATATTTTTATTTCACAATAAATATTACGATTTTTCAAAATGAGCGAGAAGAAAATTGACAAGATTGTACCAGATAAACGAGAGCGGACTGAAGTGCATCACGCAATTTTGTATCTTGTTTGAGAATCTGTTAAAAGCAGTTCAAATCACACTGCAAACATCTTCCAACTGATACGCATTTACCAGTGTTGAACAAGCTCCAAATTCATTTTGTCGATCCATCCGTTACCTTACCCAACACTTTTTTTTCTTTTTCCGGTTTTTCACATTTTTATACACAATTGGAAGAGATAGGGCCTGTTGCTGAATCCATTTGAAAAAGAGATAAAAATAAAAAAACTTGCAATCCAGTCACACTGCAGTGACTGTCTCGAGAGTGTAAGTGATCTCAAATGGACAACACCATCGAAATGTGTTAGACGAATCTTGAGACTTTCTCTCAAGTGGGCACTTAGCTTGAAAAAACTAAGCCATATTAAAACAAATTTTTTAATATCTTCAATAAAATTAATGGTCATGTTTTTATATATCTTTAATTTTGTGCCTTCATCGTGAAATTGTGATATATATAATAATATATTTAATAATATGAATTTATTTGTACTTTTATATTTGACGTTTTATATAATTTAAACAATTTTGTGATATTCAAATAAGGTTTTCTTGTTATATTGGTAATACAATAAAATTTATCCACTGTTCTTCGATCACTGGTTTTCTAATTTTTGTACATCGAATAAAAAAAACAACGTAGTTATAAAAAATATTCTGCTTTGTACGAAATTGTTTATATAGTGCTCATTTATCTTATTTTATATCTTTTTACCAATATAATTCGCATTAAACTTGAAATTAGTATAAATGTTAAAGAACAACAAATTATTACTGTCTTCCAATTTTGTTTAATTATTATATTATATTTATGTATATTTTGTTAGCATATTTTCTATTTTAGTTTAATGTGTGAATAAACAATTTAAAAACATCGAACAATGCTCAAATAAATAAAACTGATTAACAAGTTTTTCCTTATGTATAATACCGGTAATTTAAAGTGTTTTATTTTTTCTAAATTATTTTATTTAAATTTTATCTTTTTTTAATATTTTACCTAGTTTTTACATGTTTTAATCTTGTTAAAAGGTTTTTAAAATGTAATTTTATTTTTATTAACTCTTGACCACAACCTAATGAATAATTCACTACTTTATACCTTAATTCAAATAAGCAACGAACAAGTCTTATACATAATATGTTACAATTTATTGAATGAGTAAAATTATTTAGTAGTACTGTATTATAATTTAAGTAAGTTTAGTAAAGGTGCCAAAATTAATAAATAATTTATTCGTGGACCAGTAAATAATATTTTCTTGAATAAATTGGACCAAATCTGTGTGTTTTGAGTTAGATTGTATGGTTGTATTTTATTTTAATATATGTTTAATGTTTGTATATAATATACAGTATTCCAAACTTTGTACATTTTATCTGACAATATGTTTATATTTTAATAATAATAATAATTTCATCTGCTTATTTCTATTTTAATATGTTATTAAAAGAAGAAGCTGACTTAAGTTTAAATTTGTAATATTGCCTTGAGTACTTTCTCTTGTCAGGCAAATAAATATGTGATGAAAACAGTAAGCACTGCATTTTTTTGATTGTTTTATCCTTTATCTTTTAATACTACATATTTTTGAATTTATATTTTTTATTAAATTAGCTGAAGGCAGGGGCGGATACAGGATTTCATTTTGGGAGGGGTCATAAGAAGTCGAAAACAACATTACCAAGAATTTAACAACAACAGGTTTGGGTAATTAAAAGATATGTATAAACTCTATGAATGACTGTGGAAAAAATGGACGAACTAGCAACAGATGACTGCTAAAGGCATTTTTAATGTTGATGCAACGGGTTTGTCTTTTAAATGCATGAATAACAAGACATTGACTTTTAAGGCTGAATGATACAGTGGGGCAAACAAAACAAAGCAGAAGTAATACTGTTAGTCAAAGATAACATGGATGGCTCTTAAAAACTGCCTTTGCTTATCATGGGAAGTCTTCCAATCCTCAAAAACATAAGGGTGTCCATACCTGAGGGCGGAGGTATGGACTACTTAATCTCCATACACCGGTCAAGTCCCTCTTTAGAAAATATAATATGGGCATCCATGGCTGAGGCGGAAATAAATTTTAAAGAATGTGTAAATCCTTGCAAATTCAAAGGTTGTATCTCCATTAGTGAAAATGAAAACAATCTCGGTTAAAAGCCTTTTATAAATTATCTCAAACTGAAAAATAAAACTTTTTATTAGATACTACATCAAAAGCCCAGACTGAATGACCTAAAAATATAAATAATAGGAAATCATACAGTTTTTCTTTTGAATATCATTTGAATGTAGCCTAAAACAGAAGTTTTTTTCTAGAAACACTAAATATCTCACAAAAACCTGTATATAATGTACATAAACACAAAGACGTAGAAACAAAATGTACCATAAGGTGATCGATGAAGAAACGTTTAAGTAATTGTAGAAGTCTTTCTGAAGAAGTAAAAAAATAAAGTAAGAGATCACATTCATTCTGTTCCCAAAATTAAATCTAAACTATTATAGGGCAACAACTAAAAGACATTATTTAGAAACAAACTTAAAATTAGTTAAAATAAATCAGTTATACAGAAATATTTAGGTGGCTCAAGATATTGAGCCAGTGAAAATAAGTATGTACAGGCTTATTTTTGTTTCTGAGTTTAATTTAGATTTTTCACATGAGGAAGTCGATAGATGTGACTTGTAAGAAGAGTTCGAAGTTACTGAAACTCATAAAAATGCAACAGAAGAACAAACAACACATTACGAGAAAAACGTTGATAAAAAAAAGGTTGCTTGATAACAGGAAAGAGGACAACAAAAATAGGAATTTAAAGGCGAAAAACCTGAGCGGTTATCATTGCCTCAAAAATGTACTGTTTTAATTTACAAAATGCGATTGCTTGTCCTAGATATGAAATAAGCTCTTACTTTTACAAGCGGAAGTTAAATAACTTAATTGCACATTTTTTGCAAACTATGGTCTAAAGCTATTTCTGGTCGAAGTGGAAATTATTTAGCCAGTGTTTTGTACAAGAACTTAAATCTATTGATCATGAGTTTAGTGAAGGAATGGGAAGTACAGAATTCCCTTTAGGTCTAATAATAATTATGAAAAACATAAATCGCCAACATCCCACCAGAGTACTTCAAATGGGTGAAAAAGATTTTTATGATTTTGTTACAGCATCAAAATGATTGAATGTCAAAATGATACCATTTTTAAAAGTATCGCTACTAATCTACAATAAAAGTTACACAAAGTATCTCACAAAACATATTTTTGAGAGCAAGATGTATCAACAAAAAAACATGTTTTACACTGAAGCCGAAAAAAGAACTTTGTGAAAAATGCTAAAGTAAACTGCAAAGGAAAAGGCCAATGTACCATTCCAGGAAAGTAACAACCCAGTATGGAAGTTGATAATTTCTTCGCAACTTACAGGACCAAGAATTCTACACTGTTGTACCAAAATTGTAAATAATTGGCTGTGTTGTTGTAACATTTATTTGTGTCTTAAGGGAGGAAAGTATCAGTTTTTTTGCAAAAGAAAATGTTACCGCACGAGTGCAGCAAGGGTGTATGGCTATAGGCGGATGACAAAGTAAACTCATTGCTTTTTCTATGGACACTTTTCCGCCCGCTGGATGATAAGTGATTCTTTCTACCCTGATAATGAGGCAGAAAAAACCTCTTAAAGTAGTAGCTGGAGGAAAAAATATCCCTAGTTCCCGAACCGTTGGTGTACACCTGTCGTGTATCTGAATGTTAATTGTTTTTGATTTGTAAGTTTTAGTGTTTTAACGACCTCTCACGAGCAAGTCTGAAGATGGAACATACGTTCTGAAACGCATAACTTATGTTACAAATAAGTCACAAGACGGAGTAAGTAGTGAAAAACTTAGATTAAATTTGTGACTTGGATACTATTACTCAAAAATTAGTTTTAATAATTTTAACTTAGGTCTCACCATAAGTGTCACTGCAATAATAATGACAGTCACCAAAAATATCGATATTCTGTTTGAAAGCAGTGTTCACTATGGAACTTAATTTTTGTGTATAGTCTTAATTTAATTTATTCTATAGAATTTATACCTTTAAAGTTTTCTTATCAAAATGATTATATTCTTTCTTATACTATTTTAAACAGAACGCTATGCAGATTGTTCCAGGAACACGCAATTCAGTTTACGCAATGCATAAGGGAGTGATAAGCCATAAGTGGTAAGTGTTCTAACACACATTTCTTCTATTCATTCTTGTTTGTATTCATTATTAAAGTACCATGACATACATTTAGATGCGGTAATGGGGCAGACTCCCCCCTTTCGACTTAGCCCCCCCAAAACAAAATCCTGGCTACATGCTTGCATTGAGTTAATAAAAATATACATATGAGTCTAAACTCCGGGAAAGGGTCGGTGCCTGCTTTTCTCAAGTAGGGTACAAGAAACTAATATAAAATGAAATTAATTGAGAAGTTAGTATAAGTTCCAACAATTTAGGTTAAATTCATTAAAGTTGTTAAATATCAAATATAAGATGAAATGGGAAGTGTGATTAAAACGTCTATTTAGCACCGAGTCTGTTGGTTCTATAATTATTCAAGATCACTTTATAACACAAAATCATGTAATACAATGGTGTTATTAGGCCTCTTTGGTGAAATAGTTTATTAACAAGGGTAACTATTACAATTAAAATGGTTTTGTCTTACCAGAATATCAATATTTGATTTGCTGATTTTCTTTAGAAATCTTCAAACCCAATTAAACATTTTGTATATTCTTAATTAAACACTGTATTTAAAGTTTTTCCTCGTATATTATATGGTGTTGAATTATTGGATTTTCTGGATGAAATTAATTACCACATTTTTTCATCCCGCCAAGCCTGGGTTCTAGCTCAAACCCTCTACAACAATTAAAATTATTCTTCACAATTTTTCTTACATTTTTTTAAAACTCTCACCTTCTCGACCAGCTTCTATATTCTTTGTGTATGAATAAATGAATTCTGTGTATTCTTTGTGTGTTCTGTGATAAATGAATATGAAGGAGAGTTTTACTTTTTTTTAAATATGGTTAACTACATGTTTTCACAATCACAGTGTTTAAAAAATAAATAACCAATGATATATTATCTTGGCCATACTAAATAACTTCTCTTTATAATTATGTGTTTTATACATTAATTTACATAATTATTATTAGAGTTTAGTTATACATTCATGTATTACAAATAAATGAAATATCTTCCAATCAGATCGCTAGTTTCCGCTTAGGGGTTAGGTTTTACGAGACCGAGGAAAGGTCTATATTCAACATCTATCTTTAGTAGATTTATCATAGGTTTTTGAGTTATTTTGAACTATTCCTTCTTTTTAGGTTTTTTTTCAAAATTGATTTTAGATGTGAAATTTTGTGCTTGTAATACATTAAAATCACAAAATTTCACATCTAAAATCTACAGGCCATGTTAGATTTTTGCCTTGCTTTCGTTTTCGTTAAAATTACGACACTAATTAGGCCTATATTCAGCCTCAAAGTTAGGCAGATTCCTACTCAACTTCGAATGGAGATATTTGTTTCTGCTGTCATTCTAGGTTTTATAATAATTTTCGTGGATGGGTGAAATATTTTAGGTTACTTTTTAAGTTTTTATATATGTTTTTTAAGTATTTAAGGTAGGGAAACAATTAAATTTTGTTCTTTTCTATTTCAACACCAGGAATTCTTCCGAATATGTTTTTATTTACAAGGTGTTTATCAGAATTACCCCTAGGTGTCATACCGGTCGCTTCTTTTTATCAATGGGACTAATTTGAATTTCTCTTTCTTGGAAAATTATATGTAACTTCATTTTGAATTGTTTCAACTATTCTGGACTGAAGTTATTACAAAATGGATGACTAAATTTCTAAAGTATATAAGTTGCGTATTTCGTATATATATAGATAAACCTTAACCTCAGTAGCTCTTGTGTTGTGCAAAGAATGAATGACCTGAACCTAGCACACTATACATATCTACAATACTAATCCAATCAGGAATCAGAGATTTTGTAGTGTTTAAATAAAAAATATATAATGGTGTAAGAAATAGTTTATTGTAACAATGAATTAAACTACAGTACAGGGTGTTATTAACAATGCAAATGATAAAATATAACTGTATAAATTAGCAAAGTTGAAGATCTTAGCGATCAAAATCAGTATTTTTGTTGATACATTGGCTATTTTCTTAGAAATTTTAAAGTAAAACACGAAATTGTTTGTACAGTTTTCTATAAATTTAGCATTTACTTTTTCTAGCTTCTGTGATTCTTTGAATGATTTATACAATAAAGTAGATTGGTTTATTAACCATAATTAACCAATACTAATGCAAATTGGTTAGTTATGATGTAATTTGAAATTTCTTTGAAAATGTCTTTTTTAGAGGCTAGAATTAATAGGCTAGATAACCACTTGTCACTCATACTGCTGCAAAGTCGATTTTTTTACAATTTTCAGTCTACTCATGGTTCTCTCAACAGAACAGCTAGTGAATGCCAAAGAAAGAAGAATTCTGTACATTACAGATAAATTTGGAAATGATGATATTGAACCATTGTAAGGCCGAATAAAACCTTGTTTCATCCACTGGTCTGCCATCCTCTCATTTTCACATTTCTTTTTGCTTGAAATTCTTTCATTTTGGACTGTCTCTTCTTCGTGGCTTGATGACATTTCACCGTCTGATGAATTATCACGTTTATGGAGGATGTCTGAAATGTCTACTTCTTTATGCTACTTGTGTGATAAGTCACGCAACTGTGTTTATTTTTAAACCTATGGCCTTGACCGAAGCAATAGGAATTTCTAAGTTCGCGCGGCAGCAGGAGACGGGAAGGGGGTTGGGCATGACCACACCAAGATTCTACCGAAACCGAGAGAATTATGCCGACAATGAACAAAAAATATCTTAGTTATAAATAGGTAGATTATTTACTGTACTGTACTGTATACTACAATAGCAATACCGAACGTACATACACGAAATTTCAATTGTGATTCACAAATTGTCTCATTTATTTATAGTTTAAAAAATTCCCCCCAAAATTTGTTTTGATGGCGCTCTGAGCGCCATATCACCCCCTTCTGGGCACCCCTGAATAGATGGGTAATTAATTAATACCTTATTTCACCGTTAAGTACTCTAAATATATCCTATCGGATTACCGATTTTGGTGGTTTATATCACCATCATTTTGAGTTTATTTTTATTCTTGAAAACTCAAAAGTATAGCACAGATTTGATGTGTTGTGGATTGCATCAGGGGCTAGTAAAACAACATTGTATTTTCAGAGAGGAACTTTTATATCATATGGTATTCAGTAAATTTATAAATTGCTTTTATTGATTGGTGTTTTCGTACCAATAGAGGTAAACATTTACACTTTCAATTCGCTCATCCATATTTCGATAAAGTATGATGAAAAATAGACAATGTTACCCTAAAAGCAATGCTTATATACCATATTATTGAAGAGCTCATGAGAGAGTACTGGGAAATAAGATTCCGTTGTCTAAGATGACTCCTTTAAACCAAAATAAACTTGCTCTGAACCTATAAAAAAGCTATTTTCTATGCAAGCCTGTGGCTGGTGAAATTTCTCATTGAAAAGTATAATAATAAGCTGGAGGCCACGTAACTAACTAGTCATATCCAGCCAAAAGTCTGCTTTACTTTTGCACTTCTTCTAAAGATATGAAAAGCTACCTGGTATCTAACCCAGATTCAAACCTGGGATATTCTGATCAGGAAGATGCCGCTGTCCACTCAGCTAAGGTTTGGCTTTAAAAAAACTGATGAATTAACAACTCTTTATTTACCATCTCTACAAGTGTATTGATGTACAAGTAGAAATGTAATAATGAATACATTAGCACCATTTAGAAGTTTGCTTGGGTTTTACCTAAATCTAAATCTGTATAATTAGTACTAGCGAGAGGTGAATTATTAAGGGAACATATTGCCTTTCTCGCTCCTCCTCCGCTTGCTGTTATATTCCATACTAACTTTAAAAGCCAACATTTCCCCAAAAGTTTCATTTTCAATATATATTACATGAAATAAAAGGGAAAATGTAGTTAGCTTGCTTTTTTAATTTTCAGTATATATTTATTTACCATAAGCATATTTCAGCTATATTACTTATAGTCAGGGTAAGCAACAAAGTTCATTATTATGACAGTTGTAAGGGTTAAGATAAGTTGAAGAAATAAACAAAACCAAATATGTAATTTTAATGTATTTATTTTTAAATATTTAGTTAAAATATAACAAAAATACAATGTAACAATTATGTTAAATATATTGGTATGTCCCACAACCTTCTGATATATTATAAATAAGCTAAAATACAAAGACGTTCGTTTGGAAAACCAAATGTCAATAAATGTGCTAGAAAGTTGAAATCAACGGTTTGAGCAACTCTTAGAATCAAATTTTGAGCAAAAATAATTTTTCATAAAGAAATGGGGAATACCACAAAGCGATTTAACATATTATAAAAGCAGGTACAAAAATAGGACTTGGAAATTTGTCCTCTATAAAGGACAAATTCTTTTGCAGGGGTTTCCTCTCTAGACTGATCAAAATGACTATTTCTATCTGCGCGACATGAGTCTTTGCGTATTGTAGGAAATTTGTTAAAATTTCAAACAGAACAATTATGGTGTATTTTTGTCTTTCCCATGCTTTGACTAGTCTAAAGAAATTATTTTAAGAAAGCATTCAAAAGATTGTATTTAAAAGTAATTTTGTTAAAAAACCATATTATTGATTCTCTTTTTCTCATTGATAAGTTTTTTCCATTAAAATATATTTAATCTATTCACACATTGTGATAGCAAAGGTCATTTAGAAATAGATGATGCTTGAATTATAGTTCCTTAAAATTTACTACGGTACCTTAGTTTGTAGAACAAAGCATTGCATTGGGTATCAAATATACCAGAAGCATTGCAAAAGTGAAAGTACATTTCGATGTTATTTCAACAACAAACAAAATAAAGAATGAGTTTATGAACTTTTTCACTAAGTTTACATAAATATATTTTTTTTTTTTTTACAACATACTATTTATAAATGCAATAAATTATAATATTTATTGTAAATAAAGAATAAATAAATCAGTTCTGTTGTTTTGTTTGCTTTTAAAATAAGTAAAGAACAATAAAATACGTATGTAGAAACTATTCAGAGATTAGAAATTCCTTCTTCGATGTAATGTTGTGTTCCAGGAGGCGCCTTGTAACCAGGATATGTCGAGTTAAGAGCATGTTGTGCAAAAAATGTTGAATAATCTTTGCGAACTAATCGAGGTCTGACTGCCGGCCCTTTGGCTAAAGCTACCCTCGCTTCGTTTTCTGCTGCTGCCTGTTGTTTCACGCTCTCTGGAGGCCATTTCTGATCTCCTCGATTTCTTGCACCACCCTTCATACTTGCCGTGGCTGGTTGACTCTGAAAGACAGGCGGAGGATTCTGTCTTGTCGGTGCCGATTGGCGTAAGGTAATTGTAGATGGTGGAGGCTGAACGGGTGATTGAGTAGGCCTGATAGCTAACACAGGAGTTGGCTGATGTGCACCTAATCCCTGAAACAAACAATTTTGATTAGAAATTTTTCCCAAAATGTAATAATAAATTAATGCGAATGCCAAGTGTTTCTTGCCCTTAGCAACAGGTTGTACATTGATGTACTACATTGCTACTTCTCAAAAAATTATAGTATTAAAACTTAAATATCTTAAATTTATGAGAATGTCTAGCAAAATGTGTGAAAATTTTAAATAAAACTATAAAATTTCAGTAATTTTATTTTGAACCCCTTTTGAGTTTTAAATTTTCATGTTGTCAAATGTTCTACTCTTTATATATAAATTTTTAAATCACTAAATGATCATATCATTAAAATTCACTCAACAAAATTTAAAATACAATAAAATGTTTGATACATAAGTAAGATTTGACGAAAATGTTGATGGTAATAATTAGGTATTTGGTCATAAGAGCAATCATAGTCAAGAGAAGTATGAATTTGTTTAAATACAATCATTAAATATTTGATTCAACCCCATGTCATTAGAATAGCAGTAATATCAATTAATACTCAACGCTTAGAAACACTGACTGTCAAGGAAATTTATATAAATAAATGCCTTACGAATATTTGAAAGAAGGTTGTGAGAAGAATCTTTGTCTTGTTCAGCCACACTAAACAATAGTACACTTGAGGAATTAATGGCTGGTGGTAGAGTGTGTTCTTAAGGTCAGTGTAGATAAGATGGTTAGGACTGTTAAAAGCACCCAAAATAAAAGGAAAATACAGTTCTGTATGATCAAATATAAAAAGAAGAAGACAATCAAATCATATGTCATGAATCAGTCGAGCATCTACTGAAGAGGTCAGACATATTTTAACTAAGGTTTTCTTTTTAAATATAAAAATCAAACTAAGTCCTATCCTTTTAAAATGGGAAGGATGTACATATTTGTTTGAAAATTCAAACGGAGATATTTAATGTACGGCTAGATTTGTTAATTAGATACTCATATGTTATCTGTTCCATCGTGGGAAATATATATACTATATTGACTGTTTTAATAAAAATCAATGAAATTGGGCCACAGGTGGTTGGTGCTCAATTTAATAACTGATCAAAAACTTATATCTAAGTTGTTGCATACTTTCCTTTTAATTGTCTTAGAAATACAATGTAGAAGTCTTACACATTTAATACACAGCTTATTATTTTATCCCAACAAAACTTTAAACATATCAAAACCAAAATCTATTCAATCTGTTAAATACAAATTAAAATTTGCATGTTAAAACAGTTAAATAATATCTACCTTGGCATATATTAGGTGACTTCAAATATTATGATTACAATGTTCTAATATAGTTTTGTGGTTTAAATGTTCAGTATTTGTAGTTTTTGTATTATCGAGAAAGTTCTAGCTACACATTCAAATTTTTGTTGTGTTTTACAATTGAATAATACCAACTATTTGGAATAAGAACAGGATACACCGTGGGAGAATTTATTGATGCCACATTATAGCCTATTATTATAAATATTTGAATAAAAAATATTTGTATATTTTGACACCGTAATTTTATGAATATATGATTGTTTTATTGAATTATTGTAATTTTAATATTTAAAATTAATTTTAAGAAGCATAAAGTTGTAAAAAATGGAACAATTTATGTTTTGTTGAATTATTAATATTATTATTATTATCACATTTAAATATGAAAATTACTGTGACCTAAACAATGTAAATGTAACATTTATATTTAAAGATTGATATCTAAAGTTTGATAATTATTTGTGTTTTGTTTTTATTATTTAAAAAATAATAAAACATTTATTTAATAATAAAATTAATTAAAAATCCATAAATATTTCACATTTAATTGCTTTACAACTAAATAAAAAGCTGTAAATTAAGAAAAAAGAAGTAGTAACAAAATATTTCCTTAATTCACAGCAAAAGATCCAAGTTAAAAAATAGAGTCTTTGGAAAAAACACAAAAACACAACACATTTTAACTTTTCATCACCCGGCACACTAATACCTGCCGGTATTTAAGCTGTTTATATATGCACTGATAGAATGGCAATAGCGAAAACATATGGATAGTAAACCCTTAATAGACCCGGGTAATAGCACTAACCTAGGAAGTTTGTCATTTCTTCGCAATCTCTTGTGCAATTATTTTGACTTTCTTTTCACAGAGATAAGACAGTTTCTAATATTTTCATGCACTAATACATTTAATATTTAACATGCTCTTGAAAAACCCTTTTCTAATCTTATGTATGAAGTATAAAAACAAACCAAACTGATGTATTAATTAATGCTACATGTTTAAAATCAAGAAATCCTTCTATTAATTTTGCTTTTAATCATTTAGTAAAGCTTGAAAAAATGGGGAAAACAAGGAAAGTGGATATGCTTCTTACCTCTTTAAAGAAGGCTGGCCTCACTTTTACACCACTTAAACAGTAACTTAAAGTAAAACAGAAATTTACGAGTGTTTAAATAATCTTTTTACTAAACTTATATGAATCAAATATAAATTTTTACCTGCCTCAAATCAAATAAAAACCAAGTTTTATTTCAAATAAAGTTTATTTAAAATATATTGCAAATATATTTATTAGTAAAGTACTGTACTTTATTTATAAAACAAACATTCTAAACATTGCCTGTGTATTAAATATCCACTGTACAACAGGCCACATGCCAAATTTGCTTGGCTGCTTTCATAAACATTTGGTATTTCCATTTTATTTTTATCTAAATGCTTGGTATATTTTGAATTTGCAGCCAAATACCAATGACGTTAGAAGAGGTGAAAATTAATTGTTTCACATTTTTTTTTTATGTTTTAGCTGAGAAATTTGGTGTAGGAAACTTTTAGCTGAGAAATTATATAACTGGTGCTAAAGATTCTTGGTGTATATTATTAACAGGTTTTACATACTGCATCAATTCTTGTTTGGTAGAGTGATAACGAATCACAGAAATAGAAATAAAAATGTAAACGTTTAGTTTTAGTTATGCTAAATCTCATGTCAACCACTGTATTTTTCTTAATACTGTAGTATAACTGTATTGTAAACATTAACACGATACAAAACAAGATTAAACCAAGATTTTTCAAATAAACCAGAACTGCTGAAGGGTTTACAATAATTCAAAAAAATTTGACATTACAATTTTATAATACATTTTGTTAAATAATCATGTAAAATAAGCTTACACTTGAAAATTGCACGGGAGAATTAAGTTACAAAATACTGCTAAAATTGAATTGAGTTTTCAATCAAAATTATAAAAGATATAATAGATTATCATGGTCAGTAAGAGTTCTAAATACAATTTTGTAGACATAATTAAACAATTTGAGATCATTCTCCAATAATTTGAATTCAGACCTACGGGATTTTGTGGTCGTTTAGGGTTGACAATGTGTGTGTGTATTAATTTTAATTGAACACAATGTTTGTTTGGTAGTTTCTGAAAGTCAAAATCTTTTGGGCAGACACTTTAAAACTTTCTGTGTCATCAAAATCATAAAATTAAATTATTTTATCACTTATTCCAAAATATATCTTTATATTCCCAAATTTCGCACTATCCTCAATAGAAACGAAGTAGGCCTAACTTAGATTTAGTAATCATCAGTATCCTAACCTCAGTGTACATTTTTTGTGAAGAAAATATAAGAATTTGACGTAATTTATTATAAGTTACTTTGTTTTAATAAATACAGAAAACATTATAATATTTAACAATTAAGTCACTTATATGCTATGATAAAATTAACAAACACATAAAATTTGTCTAACATTGTTACTACGGACGTTTTTAATCCATTACTTTACATTAAGTCGATTTAAATAAAATTCTTCTTTAAAATTATTAATTTCATTTGTTATATTTCTGTTCTGCTATCTATTATTGAAACAAGTCACGCAATTATCAGAAAAAATATAATTTAAACGTTTGAAACTTAAAATATCACTGGTTTCTTGATAGTATGTATCCATTCATGCAAAAAAATGAATTAATTCTTCTTCATCACTGGAAATTCACCCCTTTTTCGGACCTACAAAAGTAGTTTCAGTTATTTAAGATAAAATATGTAGAAACTTATAAAAAAGAAAAGTAATCTAAAATATGTTCTAAAACTTTATCTATTATAATGTGATTATTTTTTAACGATAAATGTAAATCATTATATTAGTCATTGATGTATGTAACTTAAGTTCAGAGTGTACATATAACTTTTTATGTAATTGTGGAAACACGTATTGATGCTTAGTATTTACTAACAGATCCGTCAAATCAAAATTTTCAAATAACAATTACAGATTAATTTGAAATATATTATCTTAACGGACTTCAGTGTTCTGTCTGGAGTGTTTGAAATTGTATTTTATTCCAAGAAGTATTGTTCCGTAGTAGGCCTATTTAATTCTCCATCATAATTAAAAACTCATAGTATTAAACATGTAATCATACATGTTTAGTTTCCAACTGATTCTACTTTCATTTCTTCACTCAAATAGTTCTCTAAACCAATAGTAGTTCTTCAGCTACTAACCAAATTATTGCATCAAAGGTTTATCCTTACCAATTTTGTACAGACTAATAGCCTAATAGTTTTAAATTAATATAAAACAACACAGATCAACAAACCTGTCCATTCTAACAAACTTTTTCTAACAGATTTTGAACTCAAGAAATTCCTAATTTACGGTGATGATATATTACATAGGAAAACTATAGGAAACTATTAATTGAATGACATCATTCAATTAATCTACACTTTACAAATTATTATTCAGTTGGAAATTGGGTTGGGGCACATCCAATTTGTAATTCCATTTGGGAAGCAAATCAGAAATCAGGTGCATAAAACAAAGGCATTTTTTTATTATGTTCTGGCAGCATATATGAATCATCTAGACCAGTCAATAGGTATTTCTTTATTTAAAAAAAATTTAACAGCAAACCAATTGCATTATGAGTTGAGGAAAACTTTGTAGATGAAAATACCGCCTTCGGAAACAATGATTTTTTATTGTGGAATTATTGAAATAACAAAAACAGTGAAAAATTTGACTTTTTGAGATTTTTCGCTTATGTTTTTTAAATAATTGGATGAAACGTTATTCTTTCATTGGAAAAGTTATAGTAAATTAGAAAACATTTAAAATGACACTTTGTAATTCAGAAAAATCGGTAAAACCACGAAAAATTTATAATTTTGATATTTCAAAAGTTAAGCTTTTGAATTGTGTAAAATGCACAAGGTGGGCTCTGCCCGATATATTTATTTTGCATAGGACCTGTTAAAACAATTTAGACCGTTATCTTGAAAAATGCATATAAATGAATTGTTACGGCCGATTAAAATTTTTCAAACGGATTGTGAAAGTAGAGATCATACATAAGCTTCAAATTGTATACTTCAGAAGCTCGTAAAATGCTGAGAAGTTGGTTAAAAGTGGTCCCGAGCACGACCCTAAATGCACGGCCATCGATTGGAGTTTAGTAGAGAAGAGTTGGTGGGGGAACTTCTCCGCTGCTGTCTAACTTACTGCGATCTCATTTTAAAGGATTTTTAATTTACTACAACTTTTTCATTGAAAGTATATTATTCATCCAACAATTTACAAAATATAAGAAAAATACCCCAAAAAGTCCAACTTTCATGGTTTTTGTTGTTTCAATAATTCCTCAATAAACAGTCATAGTTTCCGAAGGTGGTATTTCATCTACAAACTATTCCTCAAGTCATAACGCAATAGGTTAGCTGAAATGTTTTTACAATGACTGGTCTAATCAATACATTTTAGAACTAAGGATACTGTTATCTTCAAAGCAGCAGTAGTGCAACATGTCAAACATGAAATTTGTGAAGAATAAATGTATTTTATGGTGATGAGTTTAATAAATTATTTATTTATTAACAATGTCCTATAGGTTAGGTTCAGATGTTTTGCTAGTGGTTTTCATTAAATTGAAGAAGGCTTATGATAAATTGAAGCTCTATAAGTGTGCTAACAGACAAATGATGTTTGACGTAAAGGTGATAAACATGTCTATAAGCAAATAAAGATTCACATTCACAAACATATTTTCAAGTTTTATTTTAATACTTCTAGGTAGGCCTACAATAAAAACATTTCAGGGTAGTTGTTTAAAATATTATACTTCACTATTTAAAAGAACAATATATGTCTAAAATAGTCTTGAACTTAAATATTAAGTAAACAAATTCATGCCTTTGTACACTGTTAGTTATATTTTAGTTGGTATTAAATTACCTGTGAGTATACAGGTGCCTGCTCTTGAAGTACTAACTCTGCGTCTTCCGGTGGTGGCGGCCACGCCACTCTCTTTATGCCTGCAACGATGAATTAAAAGTTAGACTTCATAACATATCAACAAATCAAATGGTTATAGACTTCGTAACAAATCAAATTATGCTCGCCATATTATAGACATCAATTTACCGTTTTTCATACCAATGTTAACCCCATCCATATTATTGTGTGAAGGGTAAGTATATGGATGTAATAGAAGAATTTGAGATATACAAAGCCTTTAAACATAACAACAATCAGTTGCTTAACGAACAGCTACAGTTTCAGTATAACATATTGTACGATTTGGCGATAAGGATCTCTGACTCTTATAAACTGAACACTGGACTTAGTCAATAGTCATTCGACCCGTTAAACAAAGGAGACGTCTACCCGAATTACATATCACAGTTGTGTGTTACGAGTTAAATGTTTTTCTGTTATATGTGATGTGGACATTTGAATATTTTTAAAAATCTGATGATGAAACATATGTTTTGAAACAAGTCATAAACAAACGCTGAACGAAGTCACACGTCGGTTAACTTAGTTATATCTACTTGTGACTTGGATACTTATACAGTGAGTTGATAACTTATTTTTGTTAAATCACAAATCAGAATGAAACTAAACAAAGCAGAATTTGTCTATAAAAATAGCTCTTTATTTTGTCATGGTACATTATTAAAATGTTCTAAAAATTTAAGAACTTTCCTGGAATTGCCTTGTGAAGTATTGTTGTGTAGGGCCTACATGTCCATAAAAATTTGTTATTTTTATATTTATCAATGAGTTTTATATATTGCTGTTCTAACTAATCAAACTAAAAATAGTTCTATTTTAATTTACGTTTTTGAAGTCTAAAAAATAGGCTATTAATAGAATTTAAGTATAATAATAAAATAGATCCAAATAGTTATTTACTAGAATAGGGATGAAGAACACACATATCTTCATATCGGAGACCTTGATTAATGTATTATAACTACCAGCACTACCCTTTATTACACATACTACTATTAAATTAAAAAACTTACAGATTTTCTTTAAATATATAATATCATTGCACAACTTTATAAATTTTTTTTTATTTTCAAAGTGCAGTAAAACCCTAACATTTTGTATCCTGATATATCATAAGAAAGTGCTGGTACCTTGGAAAAATTTGATTCATTCCTATAAAAACAACGTATTTTAGTCCCCTCGGTATAACATATTTTTTCCCCTCCAAGGTCGACGAAACGTCTTATAACTCAAATTTTACCGTTGGATTAGAGTCGTGTTTTGAAGGTTTTCCAGGATTTTATTAACATCAGATATTGTCGATAAAAATTAATGAAAAGCAAATTGATGTGTCGCATCGTTATGATTTTCCGCCATCGACAATAACATCGATTCTTAAAAATGAAGAAGCTACCAACACAGCCGTTACCAACATTAAAAGGAAGCGTTTTAAAGAAGGTGAGTTTCCGGAATTAGAGAAAGCATTGACTAAATGGTTTAACCAGAAAATGAATTCCAAGCCCCCATTGGATGGCATTTCCTTGTCACAAAATGAAGATAATCCCATCACTTTTCAAAACTTTCTTAATTTTGACAATGAAGTTGCAACTACTAGAATGCTTAAAGACGATTAAATTTTAAATTTCAACAGACAATGTTGAAGAAGAGGAAGAACCAGAAGAAAAATTTATCAGTAGGCCTATTAGTCCTAAAGAGGCAAAAAAATTTATCAATCGCATACTTCATTTTTTATCAAAAACAAAGGTGGATGAAAATGTGTACGAGGCAATTCACACTATTGAATTACCAATAGACAGCTCACGTTTAAATGATTTTTAATGCAAATAAAAATTGATCAATATTTAAAAAAATATATAATGTTTATAAAAATACTTGTTTATGTAGTTTTAATGTAATGTACATATATATAATAATGCCAAATTCATACTACTGTATTTACAGTATACTGTATTGTTTACTTCCAACTCCCATTTTCCCACCACTTGAGGTAAACACTGATATCATTTTTAAATCAAACAATTGTTTTAGTTTGACAGTTTGGTAGTAATTTGTGCAAAATTACAGCAGTTATTATGTCCATAAAAAGTGATATCTATATATATTTAGTTGACCATGGTTATTAGATCTGGACTTAACCCCATTTGTCAAGGGCATATAATACATATCCAACACTAATCATGGACTCCTGCCAAAGTAGGATTTTTCAAAACATCTTAATATTTAGCCTTGAATCTAGATTAACTATTTGATGACAGAATTAGTGCCCCATGTGGTAGCTTACAAATGGAAGCACTATTCTAAAATAAAATTTGTATATTGTGTGCCAAATCTTCCTGTACTAGCCAAGGGCACTACTTTGAAGAAGATTAATTCAAATTCTATGTAGGGTTATTACTTTGTAATAAAATTATTCACCATAGTTTTTAATCACACCTCATACATCACATAAAAACATAATGATACTACAAACATTTTTTTAGTATAAGAAAGACACAAAGTTTAACCATATTATCATTGAACAGCTGGTTTTGAAAATCATCTGATTTTGTAATAATGGGAAAGCAGCATGGCCGAGAGGCTAAAGGCTTTAACCCAAACTGCAACAGTTGGCACTTCATAAGTTTAAACCTAGTTACTGACTATCAATTTATAAGCTATTCCCCTATCTTCATTAGTCTATCGACTGCCGTAAGTAACATCTCCTTCTACACCTTATTTGTCAATTTCTTATATAAGACTTTAGTACTGGGAAATTGATCAACAATCAGGTGAGATTCTGATTGGATTCAGTATCTTCAAGTGTTATATTTACATTAAACTAATTAGAATGAAAGTAGTAAAATAAGTAATAAATTTAATAATATTTTTCATTTAAGAAATATATATTTATTTTGCATTAGAAATGGTTTTTTTTTCAAAAAGTTGGCAACACTGATCCTTAAAAAAACACTGTTTTCAAAGACAACTAAGTAAACCAAGTATACTAAGTATATATAACTAAGTAAATTCCAACCATAATGAATGTAATCACAAAGTAAAAAATAAATACAGAAGCAAAAAAACTCTTCCAAAAATATTAAATTTCCAGAAAACTTGCAGAAAAATTTTTTTGGGAAATTTTCACCAAGTTCTACAGATTTTATGAGTCAAAAAAACCCTTGCATACCAAATCTAGAGGAAATCCTTAGAGCTGTTTACAAGAAAATATGTATAAATATACAATTTCCAAAAATTAGAAAAAAAAAAACAAATTTTCAAGAAATTTTCATAAAGTCCAAAAGATTCATTGTGTAAAAAAAGCTCATGTACACCGATTCTCGAGGAATCTCTTAGAGATGTTTACAAGAAAATATTTTTTACAAATACAGTATACAATTTCTGGAAAACTCGAAGAAAATTCGCTAAGTTCAATAGACTCCTTGAGTAAAAAATTCTTTGAATACCATACCCAATGGCGAGGAAATACTTTTAGCCGTTTACGAAAAAATATTTACAAATATATAATTTCCGGAAAAAATGCAGAAAACAAATTTTACGGAAATTTTCACCAAGTCCAACAGATTTCCTAGGTAAAAAACAACTTGTATACCAAATTTCAAGGAAATCCTTAGAGCCGTTTTCAAGAAAATATTTACAAATACACAATTTTTGGTCATTTAAGAATATAAGATAATTGTTGGATTTAAGACGTAAAATTTTATAAATTAGCTGTTCATTTCTTTTTAAGATTTTTCTGTTATAAGCTGGTCTAATTTTCTGACTTTTAGTTTATTTTTTAGTCAGTTGAGTTATTTTAAAGTTTTATTTTTATTTTATTATTTTTGTTTATTTTATACAGAGTGTAACCGTAGAAAATTTAACTCTTTCTCTACGGATAAACAATCATATTATAAATATTAAGAATATTTAATGTTTTCTTGAACTCGCTATCATTATTATAGTAAATTTAATTGCCGTCAGTTTCCAGTACTTAATTAGTGTCATCTAGTTTTCCAACTTAGCTTGATTTATGAAATTAATGATGCGTGGTTTGAATAAATCTTGCAGCTACTAAAACTAATAAGTGTAGCAGTTGCATCAGACACAATGGATTCCTTGTGTTCAACAGTAAAACTGTTTTAATAAGTTTTGGCAAACGAGAGTTCCTTCATAACTAGATGTGTTTACTAATTGATATTCCCATAACTGGGTGTTCAGCTATTTAGCAAAATACAGTGTAATTTATGTTTCTTTGAAAAACTCCAACTTGGCTTCTGTTCAAAAAAGATAATCTTCTGGTAGGATTCATAATTTGACAGTGGAAAACCAAAGTGTAGGTACTGATTTAATAACACTACTTTATCATTAGAGAGTTAATAATAGGCCTAATGACTGTAATGAGAACTGATAGGCAAAGTTATATAGATAAGATCACCATTTTATAAGGATTGTTTATTTAGCTCATTCATAAACTTTGAATAAAGTTGTTTGAGTGAATTATGTTATTCATGCCTTGCACATCAAAGATTTTTATATTTTAAATATGTGGAAAGCCCTACAAGGCCGTAACTACAAGGTGGTAAAGAATTCCACTTCCATCCAGGGGCGCAGGTCTAGGTGGGCGCCGGAACAGCAAAATGATAAAGTGATAAACATGATAAAAATTGCTAGTAAATTAATAATTTCAAAAATTTGTATTTCAGTGTTTTTCTTAGTAGTTTCTCGCTTCTACATTTGTTGTAAAAATAGACAGTTGCTTTTTATTCTGTTTTTAGTTTTTGGGTGTATTAATTTATACTGTTTAACGTTCTTAAAATTTTTATTCTTTATGCTTCTCATAAGAAATGGTATAATTGACAAAGGTAGGTATTTTATCTCGGCAATTCGAAAATTATAATAAGTAGAGGCGCCATTTTCATAGATAAGCCAGGGGCCCAAAATTCTTAGTTACGGCCCTGAAGCCATCGATTGGACACTTATTAAAGAACCAAGCAAATTTTAAGATTTAAATCGGTCAATTTCATCAATTGTGTTTATTTCCCCAAAAGATTGGTCCTATTTTTACTCAAGCTGGCTTAAACAATATCTTCATTTAGTGTTCTAATTATATAATTCCCCAACCAATAATTAAAACATTGCTTTTAAATTAATTAGCTAACAAAAAGCTTTGAGTACGGTAATGGTAAACAAAATCAAAGAGGCTTTTTGTACCTACCTTTTACTATCACAAAGGAAACTTTTAAAATAGATATTTAATGATTGAATAGGCAATTACAGTAAATATTCTCATTTTAAAATTTCCTGTAAATATACACAAATAATTTTCTTTTGTATATCACTTTTCTTTATACAGGATTAAAATAAAAATATATATGTTTAAAAAAAAGAAACTTTTATGACTTAAAATTTTTTTTTTATGATTTGTATTTATATGTGATGCGGAAAATGAAAAGGGACTCTTGTAGGGCGAGTAAAATTTTCAGTACAGGCAAAATAAGTAGTAAGCAAAACTATCGACTTTTAGTTTTTATCGATTATTGGTGTCCAACTTATTATTTACAAGCTAACATCAATTGTAAAGTGGTTTGTAGTCGATAAATAATCCAAAAATGCTATCTAAGCAACAAATAATGTCAGGTCTGAAAAAAGGGACCACTTGTCGTTATGGAGAAATAACATGGGTGCGACAAGAGGTTTCCCTTTTCGTAATGACTAGCATTGCTTACAGTGTCTCAGAAAGTAGCACCTCCTGTATATAATACAAGCGTTGTCATGAAATAAACCAATCTTGGCATAATTGGTATTCAAAACTTTAATTGTTTTTCTCAAAACTACCTTTTTCCGTAACTAATTTTCATTTGGCCATAACTTCCTTAATTTTTAAGTTAGAATTATGATTTTTGTGTTAAATTATTCAGAAATCAATCCTCTTTAATTAAATAACAAAGACTCAATTTCAAAAATTTGCGACAAGAGGTCCCTTATTATATTCCACATCACATATACATAAATAATATATATTAAAACATAAATTAAATAATTTATCTGCTGACAGCTACTAACATTGAAAATAAAATACTGTATTTGATTCCAGATTTTATTTTTTCATATTTAATATATTTTTGACACTATTTTAATGTAGATGAAACACGCCTAAATTATAAATATTACAAGCAACCAATCTACAAAAAATTATGAATAATAAGAACAATTCCATACATTTTACCTGAATTTCCTAAGAAAAGACCATTAACCTATTAGCAACAATGTGACTTATAAGATTATAGTTCAGATCATAAGATTACGGGCTGTCTAATTTTGGCAGGCTTTAAGTAGGTTGACGTTAATGTGTTTGTCTCTAAGTCAAAAGTGTTTGGGGCTTATACCTGGAGTTGGAACATAGCCAGAAATTGTGTCTGTGAATTGTGAGAATGCCGCAGTTAAGTCTAAATATATCTCTTTTGTTTCTGCAGAAATCTAAGAAAGATATTATACAAAAATTAAAACAATTTTTTTATTGATTTCAACACAAAATGGTTATGGCAAAACCTTGATTTTTTTGTTTGTAAAATAATAAATTTTTGTGGAACACATTTAAACCAGTGTCATTTTAAAGGTTCATTTTTGTGGGTGTATTTATTTATAAATCAATGTTTACATGTCTTTAAAAAAATATTACCGTACTGTTTATCTTGACTAGAAAATAACTCAGGCTCTGCAGGGCTAAAAAACAAAAGGGTGTTTTTTATATCAGCACTGAAACAATTTATTGAAAACTTTTGAATCAAATTTGTTTAGTAAATAAACCGGAACGAATATTACATCGGTAGCGCACTTAGCGAAAACATTAGCTGAGAAACACGTGAATGCATTTTAGAGGGACATGAAAAGTAAAATTCTTATCAATCCCAGAAATAATGCGTGTGATAAATGGTAATCTCTTCTGCTTAAGTAAAGGAGCTACATTTATTTAGAACTGTTGGAAATAGTTTTGGGAAAATATATTTTTGTCTAACAGGTAGTAAACCTAAAGGAGTAAACTAAAATCAATCAACCGTTTCTGAAAAATAGCTGCTTATAATGATTTAGACACATTTTTTTAAAAACACTGTTTGGTATGCAAGGAACATTAAACAAGCACTACACTTTGTGTCAATTGCCTTGGCATGTGTCACTCATCTATTTAACCCTGGCACTATGAGTGTGGTGGCATCCAAGAATGTCAACTTGTCACATATTTGTAAGGCTTTCACCAAGAGTGTGGGAGACTGATTTGACTTGCAGATCTCTTTAAACTCTTAAAAATTTAAACAAATATTTCTTTCTGTACAAAAATTCTAATTTTTCAAGCTAGACAGATTTGCTGGTAAACCTGAATTTACCAAGTCAATTTACCTGTCAAGTAATTTAACTCGAAAAACCATTTATTTTAACAAGAGAAGAAAATAACTAATGTAAATATTATAAAAAATAAATAAAAAATGTTTATTAAAAGAATATGATAAATGCAAAGATGCAATATTTCTTTTTTTAATACTGTTTAAAAACTAAATTTAAATCATTAACTTTATTACCTGTCATAAATAGTTTTTAAAAGTGTCAAAAAACATGATTCACTCAAGTTAATTATTGCTCTTTGTACACCATCAGTCATAATGCCATATTTATAAATTTGCTATGACGAACACTTAACCTAAACTTAGAACCTAGCTCGGTCAACAAGTTGCCAACTTATACTTTAACAGTCCAACAAATATAAATGATTTAGTCCCAACAGTACCGCTGTGGAATCTTAGCCAAGATATTGAGTCATAAACAAATAAATGAACCTGTTTTTATTTCATTTGGAACTATAACAAGAATTGCTAAGAACTACTGCGTAAATCGTTTAGTATATTCATTTCCCAAATTAAAACCACGACTAAATGTAAATTTGTGACATTATAATTAATTTTTAAAACAGATGAATATTATCAATTGATTAGGCAAGATTTAGTTAGGTACTCAACATACTGTTACACCAACATTGGGGTCTGTGAGAGAGGACTAAATTAATGCAAATAGTTGCCTACAGAGTTAGTATTATAATGAGAATAATGTCATTCCACTCTCTTCTATGACTCATGAATAACTCTAGCTTGAACATCCAGCAAATTCTTCACTAATGTGAACTAACGGTGTCATAGTTATATAAACATTTAGTAAAAGATCAGAGTTTTTTCATAGAAAATTTTACATTTACTTCAACTTTCCTCCAATCACACTCACTACTTTACTGTAAATCATAAGCAATTCACCTTCCAAAATTAGCTATATAGAAGTTACAAATAATTATAAAATTGGAAATTTTTATAAAACAGAATTTTTATGAAATGTAGTATATATTTTGCAAAGTTCCACAGAAAACCAAAAGGCAATGTGACCTAATTTGTGTTTTCTTTATAAAAGACACACAATTCCGAATTACACTGACAAATTATTGTTTCAACTAACTGGGCTTTAAAATTCCATTTTTTAAAAGCCAACATTAAATAATAAAATGTACTACTTCTTTCATTTGGTGAGTTAATGTTAATAATTTTCTTTATTTAATCTACAGATGAAATTTATAGTAAATTTTGTCTTCTTTCATTTTGTAAAGAGCAGTATTTGTGATAAAATGAATAGCTTCGGTAACCTGGACAAATAAAAGAAAAAAGTGCGAAAAATTTGCTTTTGTTTTACGTATATCTTGGAACGCTCCAGGAAATTTTAGTTCCAAACTTCAAATTCGGATTCAGCTCCACAAAAAAACATATTACAACCGTCAGAGAAACGGACTACTTGAATTTTGTACACGTGCAACTACAATTTGACTGAACTAATATTGAAATTTGCTAAATATAATTTCTCTTTTATATTACTCTGTTTTAAAGAATTATTCTATACAATATTATTAAAGACTTTGTTAATTTAAACAAATATTAATAAAATACATATTTTGGCCAGAGTCAAGAATTATTTTACAAGTGAACCAATACAAATTTACATTCGAGGAAAACTACGGCCAAGCCACTGGTGAGTAAAAGTCTAACTATTCTCTCCATTCCATTTTCAGTCGAAAGTTGTTTCAGGGACATTATTTTACTCAAACATTATTGTTCAGAGGTCATATTAAATATTTATTTTAACTAGGTACATTCCCATCAAATGTCTAAATGAGGGATTTTTCATCAAATCTTTTGTAGATATTTCTGTGTAAATTTGTTGCTTGGAACCATCAAAAGCTACCACATAAACTTTTTACGTAAATGTTTATTTATTAGAAAATGATTGTGTATTATTTTAAAATATAAGAAACTAGTGGACCTGGCAATGCTTTGCTATTGCTTGATTTTATATGAATTTATACTTAGATTAAATTAACAAACACAATTTAGCTCGTGTATTAAAGATATGGGTGTTTAATGCTATGTAATTTATTTTGTATGGGTAGCTATCCCATTTCAATTATTATTTAATTTTAAGGGTAGTTATCCCTTTTCATAACTTTAAATTAAGTAATTAATTTGTATTGTATAGGGGTAACTATCCCATTTTAATCTCTTCGATTGTAGTGACCATATCCTCTAAACAATCCCGGTACTAATATGTGTAAATTGTGAAATTTTAGTGAAATTAGTTGAGTAGTTTTCGAGCATATAGAAAAAGTAAGTGTACAAATGATTATTTAATTTTAAGGGTAGTTATCCCATTTCTTCCCTTTGACTTAAGTAATCAAATTGCGCCTGGTGTTTTAAATCACTTAAGAATAATATTACACAATTTTAGCTTTATAGCTTGTAGGAAGTTAGTTCAATTTATATTTATTGTATAAGGGTAGCAACCCCATTTTAACCCCTTAGACTGTAGTAATTGTAATGTCTAAAAGCTTATGGCATTAATATGGATAAACTGTGAACTTTTTAATGAAATTGGTTAAATAGTTTTTTAGTCTATAGAGAACAGAAAACAAATATTCATTTTTATATATAGAGATAACACAAATACATTTTATAAATTTATGACTTGTCAAATTTTTATACAGTTAATTTTATATGGGTATATTTTCTGTAAAATATTTATTTTCACAATTAAATTACAAAATGTTTTAATTCAAATGTGTACAAGTTGTTTTTAGCTATTTAAATTTTTCTAAAAAATATAATTCTAAAATTTAAAAAGGTTTGTACACAGTTAATTTTTGACAAAATTTTTTACAATATATCTTCTTTTTTTATAATACACTTCTGTTTTAATGTCAAAGGGGATGTTTTCCTTTAGTTAAATCTAATATAAAACAATAGGATTAATAATTGATATTATATGTAAATCAATTAAGTGTGTTACCCTAAAACAAGATGACGAATCAAAGATATCCAAGTGTACCAACCGAACTGAAACTATTCACAACGCAGTTACAGACTTGAATACCTACTAAAATATTTCCAACACAAAATTTCTCTAAGAATGTTCCAAAATGTAGTTGAATTTCGTCGATTGGATAGGGGAAATAAAGAGGAGGGGGGTGTTTGTTCTCAAATTAGATCTCCCTGCTCGAAGAGAGTCTCTAGAAGATGACACTTCAAATGACCCCCCTCCTAACACATGGCTAATTGCGTCAAAGTTTTTATTTAAACGAATCATAAATTTTTGCACGCTATATAATATATTTGTTGTCACAAATTTATTTATAGAATGAGATGATTTAACAGTGTTACTCATGCAGACCTTCTTGCTTTAAATATATTTGGCTCATAACAATAAAAAAAGTGGCTGCATGAATAACCGTAAAACTTGAGAGTTGAAGCATGCATTTAAAACAATTTATAATACATGCAAACTGTATGGATCTTAGACTGTAGCAATTATTCGACTAAATGATAATAGCCTATACATTTTTGTTGGTCTAAAAGAACTGCTGACGTGGTTACTTTTAATTATGATTTAAAATAAAGCCTAAGTAAAAAGGTTTTTTTCTGGAACAGCAGACTGTTTGGACTTATTATTACCTAGAGTTTTGCCTCAAAATCGGTCTGCTGTTTGCTTTTCACAGACCATTTGCGTAATTTAAAAAAATGATTATGTATATTTACTGAGCAAACACATGGAGATTACAATATGAATCAAACTTGTCAAATGAACTGCTTAGATTGTTACAAAAAAAAAAGGATAGTAATATACCGATTGTAATCTTGATTTTTAAATACTTGAATTTTTATCATTAGCATTAAATTTTTATAAGAAAAACAAAGTGGCATTTTTATAATGGCAATATATAAAGGCTCTTTAGAATGTACCTAAAATCTTAGGAGGAAATAGAAAGGAGCTGCCCCAGAAAATAGACAAATACAGTATAAAATTATAGCTAGTTTAAATCAAATTAATTCAATTTCAACCACAGATTTTGACAGTAATAGAAAAAAGTAACATTACAAATTTATTCAGTTATTATATGTTTATTTTCTAGGGAATGCTGTGTGATGGTGTGAAATTTATTTTTAACCAATATACATGTACTGATTTAAAAAAAGATGTTTTTACAAAATAACTTAACTATGTACATTGGCCGATTTGTCTTACTTTTTGTTAAGTAGTGTACTTTGATCACATACTTTCTGTCTTTATATATATATTTATATTTCTACTTGGTGAAACCGAATGTTGTTTAATTACAAGGCTAAAATTTCCACAGACTTATAAGCAAATATGTTTCTCATATATAGAAGACAAAATGACTAACAAACATGTCTTATAAATTAAAAAAACTTTGTAAGTTCCTCAAATACTAGAGTTTTGTATAAAGAATTTAACTGTTTGAATTCTGTAGAAAACAATAACAGATAGCACATAATATTTACTTTACATTGATTTCTGTAAACGATAAATGATAGTTTTAATATATTGTAATCTATGAAATATTTTCTTTGCAAAATATAGATAATAATAACAAATTTCTTTATTGAATATATTATTTATCAAGAAGAAAGTCAAATAAATGTATACATCTAAGCAATAGTCATGATTCTTACACTGTTTACGGGTTTAAATATAAAAAGGGTTTTTTTAAATCCATTTCACTAGCTTACAAAAAAACTAAGGGTTTATATTGAAAAATTGCACAGCAAATAGAAAATACCCAGAGTTCGAAGTACATACTACATTCAAGGTAAATATGTTGATTCATTGGTAGTAATGCTCATTTCTAAAAAAATCTGGATCATTTCCAATTCATGAGAATCAATTTGCATTTGAAATTCTATTTTGGGATAGTAGAATCTCCCTGCTATTGCATTGTCACACAATGTTGAGTACTGTATGTTTAAATGTGGTGTCTGATTCAGCAGTGAGTATTTTGCTATTAGGTTTGCTATTGTACTTTAGTTTGCAAAAGTTAAAAAAAATCACTCTATATGGTTTGAGTGCAGGAAAAATACCATTGTATTTAACCATTTCTCTGATTTATTGATTTTAATCAAACATAAATAAAGGATTTCATTTAATCTGGCAATAGTTGAGCAGACGAAACTTATAGCTTAGAGAAAACAAGGGATTATCTGTTTCAGAAAACATCTTTAATATCCATAAACTCTAATAAATTATTTTTGTTAAGTAGGTTAGCAGCTAATTTGAATGTTAAGTAAATTAAACGTAGAATTATTTTGTATTTATACTTACGTAAGATTTAGAAATTAAAACTTGAAACCAAGTATAGCAACTCAAAAAATTACAAAACCCCTAAGATTATTTTATATGGCATTTTTACCAATAAACCAAAATATATTTTAAAATCTGAACATAATATTTTCAAATTGTTAAATGACCCTGCTCTTTTTAATTTAGTTTTTTATAGTAAAATATATATACATTAATTTGAATTATAACTAGTTAAATAATTCGACCACGCAGCTGGACTGCTGACGTGAGTTGAGCAAATTTCCAAAATTAAATTTATAGGCCTATGTTTTAGGGCTTCAACAAACAATTTGGGAAATAAGTCTACTCACGACGGTGCTGAATAGCTGCAAAATGCTTCGCACGCCAATCCGCATATTGGGAGTGTCTTCAATATTCAAAACATTGCGTGCTTCGCACGCCATTCCGAAAATTGGGAGTTTCTTTAACACAGAAAGCATTGCGTGCTTCGCACGCCAACCCCCGTATTGGGAGTATCTTCAATACACAATGCATTGCTTGCTTCGCACGCCAACCCCACGTTAAAATCCACCACATGGCTTTGAACCGAGTACTTGTATGGTATTTTACATTTTGATCGATTTTGGGGGAACCAAGCGAGCTATAAAGTCGCGTAAAAAAATAAAATGTGCAGAATAACATCCTACATTTATATTTTTAGAAAACACTCAAAAATGTTCATTCTCGTAGTAAAAATGTAAAAAAATAGTTACTTCCGGTCAAAAAACATACTTCCGGTTGTTGGATTTTTTTGGCTAACGAACTAGTCCGAGCGACGTAGACAACCATCATGTGTACCAAATTTGAACCAAATCGGACTTAAAATGCGGCCGCTAGAGTGCGAACACATATATATATGAATTTTAATGACACCCAAAAACGTGTTCTAGGGACCATGATCGGTGCTCATTTGCTACTCCCGACCTTGGGTCTTACCATAAAGGCCTCTGCAATAGCTCATTTTTCCTATGGAAATTCGCTAATAAGTTTAGATGCAATCGAACATTCAAATAGCATCAACTCCTACAAAAGCAAGTGTTCATATATTTGTACATGAGTAACATAATATAACAGCTGATTTCACCCATCATCTGTAATACTTAAACAAAACGCAACGTAGATTATACTTTGGGGTTATGTTTACAACTTCAATCATTATAATTTCTTGTGAAGTAAATTTTGTTATATATGAGTTATAGAACTAATGAATGCTATAATACGTTATAAGATTGGCTTTGAGGTTATAATCTGTATATAAATACAACCTTTTATCACTAATATTTTCGTTTAAAGAAATTTAAAGGAGAGAAATCTATTCGTTTAACTTCGGAAACATTCGTATATCTTCTTATAACAAATAAACATATTAGATAATTAATTGTTCACTATATAATAACTTCTAAATCATTTGAGTTGAGCTATCAATATGACATAAAAAGCAATTAAAAGATAATACTTTTATCTTTCTTTAAATATATAATAATGTATATAAATATAAAGTTTTAACAAATAGGCCTATAGATTTATAATCCTTATAATTGTACATATTTACCGAGTTAAAAATCCTCATCAGCATAATTAGGTAGGCCTAGATAAAGTCTGTTGTTTTTAATAGTATTTTTTTAAACGATGTACTTCCGATTAATCTGCCTGTGATTTTTCCCAGGGGCTTACTGGTATTAAATAATTTTATAATGGTACTCTTTAAATACTGCATATATTTAAACTAAACCAAAATAAATAAATTATTAGGGAATTGTAACACATGATATGATACGCATGGTTATGTTGAGTCATGTTGTATAAATATTTATACCGCACAACTATTTCAGGCTTTGGCTCAAGGAGGGACAGTGACACCTGCTATATTTATTTACAGATGGAAAATGTTAGCTAATCTCTTTGTTAAAGGAATTTATTGTTGTCAGTTTTATAAATTCACGTTTAATCCAATAAAACCCCAATCCTTCTATTATTTAAATTATTTACTAATGATTATTTGAAGAAAATTATTTGGCATTTATTTAAATAGGCACAGAAATATATGTCTTTCTTTTTTATTTTAAGAAAGACATACAAAATTAAATCCTTTTTACCTCCTATGTAAACTTTATAATATAATTGATATATAGTATGTATACCACAGTCAAAGTAATTAATCTAGCCATTGTGAATTACATCTAGTCATTATGTACAATATCTACCAAATTACAGTCGACTCCCTCTAATCCGGACACCTTGGGACCGGACCCTCGTCCGGATAAAAAAACTTCCGGACCATCCGGCGGGTTGTTACACATGTAAAGTACAACCATGGATCATGAATAATAAAATAGATCATGCATCCATACGGGGGCTGTGTGCCGAAAAAAAGGTTGTCGCGAACATAGTGCATGATCGCGCCGCGAGGTAGCGCTAGGGAGAAATCATTGGTAGCATTGGTGTTTCAAACAGCTTCCGTCGTTTCCCCAATAGATAGCGCCACAAAAGTCGAATTTCCAGTGGAACAAAATATTGCATTGGATCGGAGTTCTATTAGGTTATCCAAATACAATGGTACAACCTACGATTGCTATGATATCGTATTTACAATTGAAAATCAACTTTTAAGACTTTTTTAAAGCGTACTTACCCAAATATTACAGTTTTTTGCCACCCACTCGCTGAATTGTCATTTTTCATGACGTTGATATAAACAAACATGATACCAGACAACAGGAATAAATATACAATTTTAACACATGACAAATTAAAACTTTACAAATTTATTTTATGAAACAACGAAACACGTATTTTTTAGATTCATAAAATTGTTCAAAATGCCTAAGTGAGCCTAAGCATGATGGAAATCTAAATTTACAATACTAAAAGGAAGCAGTTATTTTCTTCTGCTTTTTTAGTTCAAATGTTTTTTTAAACGCATAATCACGGAATTTCCTCATAAACACAATATCTACAGCTGATGCGACAGCCTGTTGTTTGACGTAAGTATTTGTCAGTTCCAGTGCACCCTCCCCTCAGCATGAGTCAAAATTCACACGCCGTTTCTGCTTCATTTAGGCTGGAAATACACAGACACGTTCATTCCTGTCGATTTCTGCCGTGAGAAACCCAGATAATTAATTTCCAAGAAGTCGTCTGGACCATCCGTCTTCCGAACCACTCGAGTCCGACTAGAGGGAATCGACTGTAGGTCAAAGTGATTAATGAGGCTGAAATAAATACTTTATCTAGCCATTGTAGACAATATCTGACCAAAGTTAGTCAAAGGGGTAATGATATTGCATTATCTATTATTTATCTAGCTATTGAGTATTATAGTATCAATTGACTAAAGAAGTCATTCTCTTAAAAAATCAATAACTTTGACCATCTCAGACTAGATTTTATGTATAATGCCCAAAGTGATCAATTTATGAAGCGAATTACTACTTACAAGCTATTAAGAATAATAACTTCATAAAATGATTAATTAATCACGTTGACTAGCCGATCTAGCCATTATACGTAATGAATAGAAAGTATACATAATTGCTCGTTAACCACTATGATTGCAACATATTATATATTATATTGTATTCATGTGAATACAGTATTTGCAAAACTTATTTGATCCAACTGGTTACTGAAGAATCTTAAAATATCTGCAATGTATTTATTTTAAAATAAATATTACACAAAATAACGTTTCAAGTGAAATTAAGAGTTACCAATACATACAATTTACAATTATTTACCTTTATTATTGAATCCAAACTATAAAATCTATTCATTATAAAACCACTAGGAAATTATGATTGTGAAGAGCTAACTATTGCACACTGTTAAATTCATATTACTATCTAATACAAATAAATCCAAAATTATGTAAGAGCAATCCTTCTATTATTTGTCTAAACATTGAACTTAAATAAATAATTGTGAGTTGTTTTTTTAAACTATTAAATACACAAATAATTTATTAATCACTTCCATCTATTCTATAGTAATACATCTATTTCTTTTATTCTATGCTTATTTTTTACATCTAAAATTTCTAATTGACTGGTTGTTTGATTTTAAATATATTTATTACTATTGCTTATTTAAACCCCAACAACAAGCAAGTTGATACGCATTTAACTGCAAGTAGTGGAACGTTTTCCTGTAATGTTGTTAAATTTCTTCTAAACAACTACCCACTATCTAACATATTTAAAACCAGAGACACACACCATTCCTTACAACAGACGAGCAGTTAGACACAGATCTAACCTGGCTGTGGAACAATTAACTCAGGTGCTAAGATCCATCTTACAGGTTTAGGTGTCGTCGAAGTCGGTGGCCAGCTATATTCCTTGCCTGGTTTCTTTCCTAACTCTTTAATTTCCTTCTTGATTACGTCTTGTATATCTTGTATACATCAACAACATTAAAAATTAGCTTGATTTAATTTTTTAAATAAACAGTATTACTGATTACAAATTTGCATAACATTTACTAAACTTTTTTTCATTCGTAAAATTTCAATAAAGGGTACAACTAGTATATTAGTTGGTAGTTGGTTGTAAGTAAGCTGAAGACTTTTTTGTTAGATTTATTCAATAAACTAAAAATTCAGTATGTTCTAAGTAAAGTTTTTTTTTCTGTAGAGGAATAGAGAGTTTCTTCCCATTTATCCACAGAGTGAATTATATTAAAAGTTTTTAATATATTGACATTTCAGTCCCAAGAATAAAAGAATGTTACATTATATAAAATAAAATTTCAGTTCAAATAAAAACACTCCATCAAAATTGAGTGTTCTTGTTGCTTTTCCCTTTCGAAAGCACAACACTATAGTCCTACTTACAGGTTTTGTACATATTCTTATTTAAAAGGGTACCACCCATTCAGATGAGCTTATACTGTAATAACAACATTGCTCCTAAAATATTAGTTTTGTGATTTAAAACAAAATGAATTGTCAAAACCAAACCAAAATAAAAAATAATTTTAATGACAACTTAATTTAAATATTACCTAGAAAACTTAATTTTTTTAGGTAACTTTATTGAAAATATGAGTTTTTCAGTTTGGTTATGGATAACCAACATACTTTTAAATATATATTCCTTGGGATCAAATAAAATTGATTCATTAATAATTGAAATAGGCTACTAAGTTTGTGTGCTTACAAATAGTTATAAAATTTATTAAAATATATTGTCAACAATTTAAGCAAGATGAAGTAAGGCTATGGTCTGAGTAGATGCATGTTCTGACGAAAATGAATTCGTCAGAATAGCTCAGATTTCTTTGTCAGAACATAGTGGTTTCAGCGCAGTAGTGTTCTGAATATTAATTTGTTTCTGATCTACCAGCGAATTTGTAACACACAGACGATGGGTGTTTTCTTGAAAAGTCAATATTAAAGTATTTATTAATGAGAAATGAAAAAAACAGAATATGTTAACGCAGTGTTAGCTGCAAGAGACGATAAAATGCCCTTTGAGTCAACCTTTCAAGATCTTTTAAGTCACCCAATCAAGTTTTATATAAGTATTTTAGAATGAAAACCATAACGTTTAGATATATTTCTGCAGCAATTATATCCCAGTTCTACAAAGAAAGATCTCTGCAGTGTATTTTTTTTGCATATTCCTCAGTAACTTATTTTCAAACACAAGAATAATAAATTTGTCCACATTCATTGTTAAGACCTATTGATTATAACTTACAATAAGCAATTGGAAGTCAGAACTAATGCGAAAAATCAAACTCGTTAGAATGACAGACTAGTTCAGACGTGTTCGTGGGTAATCTGCAGAGGCGGTTGCAGGTAGTGTAAACACTTCCATTTCATTTTCACTGTTTGATTGCTCTCGTCAGAACCTGTGTTCGTCATAACATGCATCCACTGCATAGGCGTAACCAGGGGGGGGGGGGGGTTGGGGGTTATAATCTTTTGCTTCCTTTTCAATCGAAAAAACAAACAATAAAGCGAGAGTTGCTCTCTGTTCAATCAATAAAACATTAAAAGAAATAATATATTACAAAACACACTTCGTGATTGATGAACTAGCCACTTTAGTTTAATGAATCCCAATGAGGCTTTTAGACGGCGTCGGAAATTTTAAACAATTTCCCGCCCTGTGTGCACACTTTAAATTTTATGAGCGGCAACGGTAACTAATCCGCAGCCGACAAAAAACACCATGTGTGTTCCAAGTATATGGGGTTAGAGTCAGCGACCGGAAAGATTTTAATGGGGGATGAGTCATGGTTGCAGTTCTAAATTATTCTAAATTAGGCTTGAATCACAATTAGAAGTGGAAAATTATACATACCTATATCATTTAAAAGTTCTTTTGGGAAGCCTAAAACCTACCCCTGGTTGTTGCAACCCCTCCCATATGGTTGTCGAGGTTACGCCTATAATCCACTGTAACCGTAGCCTAAAACAGCAAAGATCCTTGGACGACAACAATCACTTTCTGTTTATTAGCTCAGTGTTTTCTATTCACTTTTGATTGTGAAAAGTTTTTATTAATTAAAATATACAGTTTAAATATGTATGTAATGCTAAATATACATGTCTATTGTTGAATATGCTTTAAATCATTGTGAAAGGTTTACACAGTATCTGTGCCAGATTGTAAGATGGATTCTATACACCTGTCTCTTATGTAGGCCACTGCTAAAGAATTGTGTTGACTAAGGCTGTCTTTGAATTTAAATTAACTATTTGATATTCTAAAATTATCTTAACTAATTTAATTGAAATATATTTATAAAATTTTAAGAATAGGATACAAGAAGTATTTAAAACAGAATATTCTTGAATTAACAAATAACTATTATAAACACTTCTTATAAAATAAGCGTTAATTGAGTTCTGTACTTGAAATTTGTAACCTAATTGCAATTTATTTTTTATCATTACATCAGAAATTTACAGTTTTAATCATAAACTAATTAGGATTTTTTTAGAGTTTTCAGTAAAACATTGATTTTTAACCGTTACAAATTATTAAAATAAATTTAGAAAGCAAATTTTGTATAAATTTAGTTTATTTTCTCAATGCAATGTTTAAAATTAACTAAATATTTCATAAAATTGTACTTATATCATACTTATTTTGTATAACTCAAAGTGAATTCTTATATATTTACAACTTTAATAAACATAAATAATTGTCAACATAAAGCAGCCTTTCACTTTTTCATTCTAGGCTATAATCTGTACCTGCTATGCTTATTTGTCAACTAGATAATGAAAACACACTTTTTTTTATTAAAGAAAGAATACTTTTATGTAAACATTTCTGGCGGAAATAGGTTGTATCTTTTTAAATAAATTGACAGATTAGCCTCTACATTTTAGCAAATTTATCGCTTAATCGTGTTTTTATTGTTACCAAGATTACAATGAATTGACCCTGTAAATGAATATTGCTAGACATTTGTAAACATTCTAAGAAGATATATTTGGCAAACACACTGACTAGATGTTTGACCTATTGATGTCTAGTGTGTGGCCTGTTACCAATGAGTTGCAGACAATTATTTGAACAACTTTGTATATTATTCAACATAGTTTCATTAAATATACAAGGACATTATATTTTATACTGACACAGCTGTAGATCATTAACGTAAAGTGTAATGCGATTACAAGTTATTTTAAACATTTATAAAATTCACTACAGAGAGTAGACCTAAATCAATTTTGAATATTCTCCAGTGACATACTTTTTCCAAATTCCCTAACCCTTAGGAAATTTGTTGGAGTATTAATTCTGAAGTCTTTTTTTAGTAAGTAATTTTAATATATTTTATAAACAGTAGTTAATGGAATTTTAATTTGAGTCTAACACAATTACAAATAATTAAAAGCATTTATATATTTTATTGAATGTAATGTCACAAAAGAATAACTGGATTACATATATGTAATACTCATTAATTATTACCAATATTAAGTAATTGTCCTCATACTTCCTATGAATCAATTCTATAATTGTATGAAACATATCAGATGATAAGAATATATTAAGTACATTTTCTTTACTACAATAATTGAACTAATCTCTGAATTAGACAATTTTAATAATGTTGAGTTGAGTATTGCATGACTTTTGTAAACATTACTAGGTGGAGATATGCGGCAGGCGCACCTAATGTTTAGCCTACTAACTGTATTGGTAGTGTGTCGAACTTTTGTTGAATAAATACATAACTCTTTTTATAGTAATTTTAATGTATTTTATATAATTAATGGAATCTTAAGTTACATTTAACACAATAACAAATAACTCGATCACAGCACGAACAACTAAACCGCTGACGAGAGTTGAGCGAATTTCCAAAATTAAGTTTTTATGTTTTAGGGTTTCAACCAACTACTTAGGAAATTAGTCTACGAAGGCGATGAATAGCTGCCTACATGTACAAAATATATTAGTAGAATATGTTTGCACCTCACCCTCCATCCCCCGCTTACGTTTCCATCTAGCTCGCATGCGGAGTTTGCATCCCGGCCGTCGGCCTCGGATCAGAAGCTGCCCCCATGTGGATTTAAACCGGGTACTTTAATGGTATTTTACATTTTGATCGATTTTGGAGAACCAGACAAGCTATAAGGTTGTGTAAAGAAAACAAAATGTGCAGAATAATGTCCTGTATTTATTTTGTTAGATAAAACTTCAAAGATATTTTATTCTAGTACAAAAAATGTCACACTTTTTACTTCTGGTTAAAATCCTTGTTGGATTTTTTTGGTTAAGGAACTCGTCCGAGCGACTTAGAAAACCAACATACCAAATTTGAACCAAATCGGAAGTAAAATGTGGCCGTTATAGTGCGAACACATATACAGTTTTTAGTGACATTTCAAAACTGGTTTTTGGGACTATGATCTACTCCAGTGGTTTTATTGACCACTCCAGACCTTATGTCTCATCATAAGAGTCACTGCTATATAGCTCATCTTTCCTGTGGAAATTTGCTGATAGTTACTTATTTTATTATATATAATGACAGAACAGAATAACTGTATCATATATGACACTCATTAATTATTATTAATATTAGTTAATTGCCGTCATACTTGGCCTTTAACGATTCTATGTACGTAGCAATCATATCACATATGTGTATGTACATCTTCTTTACTACGAATTGGACTTAACTCTTCTGGACTAATTTCTGAATTTAATTTAGACAATTTTAAGAATGTGGAATTGGGTACTGCAAGACATTTGTAAACATTTCTATGTGGAGATATTTGGCACGCCCACCTAATGTTTGGCCTAATGTTAGTGTTGTCGAACTCTTAATGTAATGTAATAAAATAACAGGTTCAGTTGAATGACTTCTCTATTTACTTGTACAAGATGGATTATTTCTGTTGCAATACCTACATGTCATGCAAATAATAATAATTAGGATGTTTACAAACAATTCTTTGCATACTTTTTAAGTTTTTAAGAATATGATACAAATACCTGATTGGTTTTATTACGGTTCTTTAGTCACACAATTGAATAATATTTGAGAAAGTACTTTTCAAGCCAATTTTGGAACCATAGTTGATTTTTTATCTTATGATAGGCTACCTCAAATATTGGTGTGTGATAATTATTTTCAATGTCTTATAATAGGATTGAAAAATGTATACAATCAGAAAAAGAGCTCTAAATTATTTGAAATTCTTTGGTAGAAGGTGCAAGACAAAAAATAAAATAGAAATGCTTGCATAAAGTTTATGAAATCTTTTTTTTACCTAAGATTAGTATATGATTTTACCTTAAGTTTGTATTAGTAAAAACCTTAAGTAAAACCCTTTACTATCCTTAGGTAGAAAAGAGATTTTACAAAAAAAAATCTTTATGCAAGCATTTCTATTTATTTTATGTCTGTGTACTTTCTACCGTAGAATCTTTGTATGTTGATCTTTACAATAATGTTGATAGGAATAACATTTCTTACATGAAATCTTTGTCACTGTTTTTCTTCTATCAAACCTGCCTAACAAATTAACAATTTTGGAAACCGTAAATGATCCGGCCGGCCAATACTTTAATGACGTATATTATTAGAACCTATCTACACATCTTTTAAACGATAACCTTAAAAGTCAATAAGCCTGTCTCAACAGATTATAATGGTATATTGGAGTTAACAAAAACAAAATTAAAATTACATTCTTTCCATATAATTTTTTTGATGGATTTCAGAAAAGTCTTAATTACTGCTAGTGGTTTATGAATTTTGTTTATGGCAATATTTGGGTTCTGGATAAGATTTTGTATACAGACAGGAATGATTTCATCTAAGCAGGTATTTAAATAGTTAGAAAACCCAATATTGGAGTGCAGCGAGAACTTATGTTTACACTATGTTACATTTAGGACAAGTAGGAATGTAACGGCCAAATTATTGACCAAGATCTGAACACCAACGTGGACTAAAACTGATTTAAAAGCCTTGGTAAATGAAAATTAATGTAATTTGCTGGTTACAGCGAAAAGGCATAACTGACTAAAAAAAATACAGTATTGATTTTGAGTGAGTTCTTTTGGGTAAAAACTATTTCTTGTGTTGTACGGCCAACTGGGTTGCAAAATTTATCTGAGGATTAAAAAGATTTTTACTGTGTGGTTATTTAAAAGAAAACTTTAACAAAATATCTGTTACGCGATAGATCAACTTAAACAGAACAATAAAACAAAATATCCCTAACCAGTGTTGCAATAGTTCAAAATGGATCGCAAATGGAGGACCTTTAAAATATATTGTGACAGATTACTGTAAGCTATTAATTAACATTAAGATTTAATAAAGTTTCTTACAAGGATGCCATAACTTTTAGCTTATGTTCAAGCGTTTATCTTTTCTGGCTCCAGGACAGGGCACTTAGTAATACAGGAATACCTAAACTGTTTAAACTTAGCATATTCATCAACGTGTAGAAGACGTGGACATGCTGCAGAAGTCTTGGAATTCGTCATTTTGGAGTGTGTTGTGGCTGACTATTGCCTTAGAAGAAACTTAAGAACTTAAATAGCAACCAACAACCAATGCTAACAATCCATCTTTCCCCAATGCTATTGGAGAATTTGATGCTCAAATGTGCAGACACATCATGCCATCGGCATCGACAAAGGATGAACGCACTTACTAAGAAGTAAGTAAAGCTTTTAGCTTTGCACTGGTACTATAGGGTGCAAAATAAGTAAGTATGATTACTAGGGTGAAATATTGAAATACCATTTTTTTTTATTTTTACTGATTTTGTGGTTTACAAAATATACTTTAATCCGTGGAATTTCTAATGTGGCAAACTTGCTGGTAAACATAATTTGTGTAATTTATTTATATTTAAAATTAAGTACAAATACATGAGTGAAATAACCAGTTGCTAACTAATTTTAACCCTTTGTGCTCGAAATGCCACTACCAATGGTCAACCCGACTCCTAGATTACTTGTATTATTTCCCGTGAGCTTAGTCCTCTCAGGTCGCACGGCCACCATGAGTGGCTGCTCTTTTGTCAGCTGGTACTCGGCAGTCATTTCTACTGGACGCCATCGCCAGCTCGGAATTGTTTTGTTGAATTCACTTAACATGTAGGTAAGTATATAAAGATTAAAGAGCAAACACGAATATTTCATAAATAAGCTCTGTTTACTGACAAATATAACTTACTTGAAATAGAAAACATGTTATTGCATAGTATTTTAGACCTCATAAAAACGTTATATTTATATTATATAAATAATAGATCAAAACCAAAGTGGAAAATAATCAATAGTAGGCTATGTTTTAAATGACAATGAAACACAACGTCTGTTTCAAATTCATTTCTAATTTCATCTGAATTAAAGTTATCCATGTCTGTAACTTTATAATATTATATTTATCATGACACTAACAACGACTAGCACAACACTGAATGAAAATAGAAAGGTTATATTATCGTGCTACACAGAGCTGTTATAAAAGGAAGGAAAGCAATCCTGTGTTGTCCACATAGTTCAAGTGTTTGCCTTCAGATTCCAGCTCTTTACACGGAAAATAATAATTTTGTAAAAACACTAGGTTTCCGTAGATACGAAATGCTATGGCCACTCACGATGGCCATGCGAGTGTTCACAGAATTTTGTATTGGTCACTCTGAGCGGCTATAACAGCTGGGAGAAACAACACTGCGAAAACAATTACAAGCTGGTGTAGAAAATGTGTTTATTTCCAGTGGCTGTGCTCCAGGGGAACTTTTTTAAAGACCCTAAAGGGTGCAAAGGGTTAAGGATTTTAATCATCTTCAAAATCAAAGAAATGTGTTTAGTAAGTTCAGTTGACATAATATTATGCAACAAATACTGCTCAGATTTATTGTAACAAAATTCTGCATTTGAAAATGACAATAAAAGCGTTTTTAAAATAAAATAAATATTTATTAACAAATTTCAAATATTAGGCCCTGGACTGGGAGTTTGAAGACTAAGGCCGGCCACACACAGAATCAGACATGGTCAGTCATAGTCAAAGACGCCTTTAGTCTTTTCTGTCTGTTTGACTGATACTGACTGATCCTGCGTGTGGGGGTTTTAGTCACTGGGTGTCATGACTCTTCGCAGAGGCCATTGCCCTCTGGCCTCCCTCCATGTTCAGTTCATTTGCAGTTCTTCTGTCCACCAGATTGTTGTATTGTATGCATTTAGTGCTTATTGAAAGTTTTTAACCTACCTTTGAAATGAACTTTGAAGAGAAGGAAGAGGAAGCGATAATTATGATGTGCAACTTGATTAATTTGTTTGAAAAAGGTACTAATAACAGAAAACTTTGGGTACACCCTATAAACGAGAAGAGGAATCTCGTAGACTTTATTAAGGAGTTGAAGAGCCATCCGAAAAAATCAAAAACTACTGTCGAATGAAAATCGAAACTTTCGAATAGATCTTGGAAAAAATCCAGGATAAGATTAAAAACAAAACACGAATTAAAGAAAATCACGTCACAAGGAGGGGTTGTGCGCGCACGGATGCGCAGGTGGTCTGACAGACAGTGTCTGATAGCTTTTGACTAAAGGTGTCTTATGAGGGAGCTGCGTCAGTCAAGGAAAAAAATGTCTTTAGGCGTCTGTTTGTGTCTGTTCGTCTAGTTCGATGCAGTGTGTGATGACCCCATAACCACCCATGCTAAACCCCTCGTTTTAGTTGCTATTAGTCAAAATGACTAAACGTGACTGACCGTGTCTGATTCTGTGTGTGGCCGGCCTTACTTTACATTATTTATTTGTAATGTGTATCAGACATAAAATTACTTATTTACACGAAATATTTCAACCAAAACTTATGTAAAACCGAGATTCTCTATAAGAGTTATGTCAGTTTTGTATTTCCTCCATCTAAGATTACTCAATGTTTTTGACTAACAAAATATTTGTGAAACTATTATTTTTAAAAACCCTCTTCCTTCTTGTTGATTTTCTGTGAATAATAAAACGGAAATAGATTCAATACTGCTTTAAGGTTTTACGAGATAAAGCTTTTAATGAGATCTGGACTGATTCCAATATTTTCTCACCTACAGTAACGGTCTGAATATTTTTATTCTATTTTTACAAATTCCTTTTAACCAGAAGAAATACACTGAGTCATGCGGAAGTATTTATGTAAACACGTTCATGGTTTAAAAGAAAAGATATGTGTGAAGCGAAATGTGGCCACAGAAGATAAAACTATGCTAGAGAGGGAATTTTTATTTTCACAAATGAAACTTTTATTAGTGAGTACACAATAAATAATTTGATCATGCAGCTGAACCGCTGACGTGAGTAGAGCAAATTTCCAAAATTAAGATTATATGTTTTAGAGTTTCAAATAACTTTTTGGAAAATTGGTCTAGTCACAAAGACGATGAATAGCTGTCTCCGTGTACGAAAAATGTAAGTAGAATGTGTTTGCCTTTCAGCCTCCAACCCCGGCTCATTCCCCTCGCAGTGGTTAAACTTTTTTTGTGAATTTGCACCTCGACTTTGTGGCTTTGGATTATCGATTGCGCTTTTCGAGTTTGCACTTCAACGTTGCAGCCTAGGATTTGTACTGCTTCACCTGAGATTGTATCCCGGCAGTCAGCCTCATAACGGCTGCCCCACAGTAAAATCCCCCTCAAGTAATTGCAAAAAAGTACTTTTATGGTTTTTTACGTTTTTATTGACTGTGGGGGATCCAGACGGCCTATAAGGTCGTGTAAAAAAAATAAAATGTGCAAAATAATTTCATATATTTAGTTTTGTACATGCAACACCAAAAAGTTTCATTCTAGTACGAGAAATCTCTAATATGATTTGGCCAAAGAACTCGTCCAAGCTGTTTAGAGACTCAAATTGTTTACCTAATCGGTTGTAAATGCGGCCGTTAGAGTGTGAACACATTTATATATATAATTTTTAATGAAACCCCAAAACGTGTTCTGGGGACCATGATCGGTGTTCATTGACCATTCCCGACCACAGGTCTCACCATAAGAGTCACTGCAATAGCACATTTTTCCTATTCACGGAAAGTGATCAAGGAAACCACTTTCAGCCAGAATTATTGTATTTTCTCAGTTAATCTTGACTCAATGATAAAAACTGTTACACAATTTGATTTGTCTTTAAATTGTCTGCATTTTTTTTGTTGTATCTTAACATTTTTTCATAAAACGGATAACTTCAGCAAAATAAAATTGTGCACATTTGTGTAAATCAATGCACGATTTTCATGAATTTATCTTAAACCTTTCATAAGATTTTTTTTAACTCATTCATACAGACAACTTCTAAACTAACCAAGATAGGACGGATGTTAGGGCCTATATTACATTATTTGCTAGTTTTGACTTACTGTATAACATGATAAAGTTTGGTACAATTCAGCACAGCCTTACGTTTGGTCGCCATATTGATAAATATTTCTGGAGATCTACATGGCTAATTTTTATGCGGTTTGTTTTAAACAAAGAAAATGTCATCATTATTATAAAAAAAAATTATGAAATGTCATTTTTATTTCATTGTTATATTTATAAGAGCACTTTTCTGGGATTTTTGGTTTTAGGGTGACAACCCTATTGATACCTATTTCTAGAGATCTACCTGGCCGATTTTCGCGCGGTTTGTTTTAAATGAAAGAAAATGTTATCATTACTATAACAAAATTATGAAATGTAATTTTTATTTCTTTGTTATATTTATAAAAGCACTTTTGGATGCTTTTTACCTAGTCTAGCTACAACTCATAGAAGCTAATTATTTAATTAAACCCCTACATAATTGAAGTGTGGGGATCATAGTAAAAGCACATGCGATAGTAATTCTATTTATTTCTTTTATAAATTAAAAAGGGGGAAATATATTCCTTTACGCAGAACATGCAAATGAAGTTGCACTTTTCTAGCTTATAAGAAACATTTTTAAGCCAACAGTTTTCTTGACTACGATGCACCGTTTGCAAAATGTAACGCCTTCGAAACTGATCAACGCAATAACACAACAAGTAACAATAAGCAGACTGCATACCTACGTAACTAAGGGCGCCGGTGTTATTTGTGGTTCTCACATTCTGGCAAAGTTCACCGAGTCCACTGGTATATGTCTTTCTCATTCCAGTTTACTTTTGGTCTTTTAACTTTCCCCAACTGCTTTTATTTTGTCTGAACTTTATGTTACAAAATTCTTTACCAACATGTTTTTGAAGTGAACAATTTCATTTCCCTACAGCTAGGCCTACTAAATAAAGTGCGTTTTTGCACACTCACAGCAGTGCGCAAACTAAACTACATGTGTACAGCGTCAAATAATACTTTTCGCACGCCAGCTCTTTACTTTGCGCCGCAGGGTAGTCTGTTTTGAAAATTTTGATTGTTATGGAACTAACCTCTGTAAAATAGATCTTTTTAAAAACTAAAACGAGATGAAAAGATAGAACACTTTTTCGAGACTTCAGCTCGTGTTTTTTTAATTTTTTATAACGGTCAAAATATGGTTTTCTGTGCAAAAAAACATATAAAAAACTGAATTTTCAAAATGTTGATCCAAAAACGTGACCTCGACGCGCTACGACTTTTTAACTGTCAAAATCGGTTTCCCGTATCCAAAAACATATGAAACGATACCCCCACACTGTATTTTCAAAATTTTGATCTACTAACGTGACCCCGACGCGCTACGACTTTTTAACTGTCAAAATCGGTTTTCCGTAACCAAAAACATATGAAACAATACCAACACTGTATTTTCAAAATTTTGACCCAATATTTTCAAAATGTTGACCCAACAACGTGACCCCGACGCGCTTCGAATTTTTAACTGTCAAAATCGGTTTTACCGTACCCAAAAACATATAAAACGTTACCCCACACTGTATTTTCAAAATATTTACCCAATAACGCTACGACTCACGATACATAGCTCAACGATAGCTTTTCAACTCTCCGCAATAAAATTACGAAGATTTTGGCACCACCAGAAGTTTTCTGTGAGTGCATTTATCGTGTTAACAGACACACGCAAAAATTATCGCATGATTTCAATACTTCGGCATTTTAATGCGAGCCGAAGTAACACTAATTTAAAATGTGGCTGTAGGAAAAACGTTGTATGTATTACGGGTCAAAGTTTACTTTGTCACCCTCAATAAACTTTAATGAGTTTGGCGTCAAATATTTATCTTGTGCGACAAACTCACAACTTTTCACCCTAGATAGCCTACACAAATAACTATTATAAACGAATCGAGCACTTTTTGGATGAGGTAAAATATACGAACTCGCGATACGCAGGACTTCTTCTTCTTCTTTGAAATTAGTTTGACTATAAATTTCAAATAAAAATCTAGTGGGAAGTTATATTTAAAATTGCCAATCCATAGTTTTACACACGTACTAATATAAACCAGAAGTTTAATGTAACAGCTGTAATATAAACCAGAAGTTTAATGTAACAGCTGATCGTAAAAGAAGAAGAAATCGACGAAATAAAATAGGCAGTGGTAAATGCAAAGGCATAGTACAAGTTGTATGGATTTAGTCACGCCACGCTATGAAATGGTCATTGCACTTCCTCATTTTGTAAGCTGTGTTAAATTATTGTACTTGGTGATACCTCTAAAATGGACGCCTTTTCATTTTTTTAAATGTGTAAATTTACTAACTTGGTTGCTATAATAATGAATGTAAATGCAACAAAGAAACGAGTGTTAGTTCATTATGACCCAACCTAAAACTAAGTTGTTAAACTCTTAATACAAATTAGCTGTTTAACTTTAATATTTAACAACAGAAATTAAAATCAAGTAAGCATTTCTCGAAGATTTTCAAGAAACCTGTGTTCAAGTACAGAAGTGAAAACTGTCATGAATATAAAATAATTGGTTATATTGGTTCGATCCGAAATTTGATCATTATTTTTATCTTGTCCCATCGAAACGTAGGCCTAAGCCGTGGTAGAATATAACCAGGTCATCTTTGTTTTCGCTGTAATTGTACGGATTGAATAAACGCGTAATTATATATTATAGACCGGGAAAAATTCCACATATTTATATTTAATTATAGCTTTCGTTGATGTAGACTCAGACTTTCACATTATTCCCACATTCTTTATCAACCGCCTAGTGTGAAAATCACGGTCAAATAACAAAAGATTAGGTTTTCTGGGGCAGTGATGTTTGAGTTTATAATGCATATTTTATACAGTACGTGGCTATTAAAGAAAGGTGAAACTTTTCGGCATTGTTAATTTCATCAACTCTGCACGTACACTTTTTTAATGGAAACATTGTTCCTGTTTAGTGAAGCCTTTATTAGCGAATTTTCATAGGAAAGAGCTATTGCAGTGACTCTTATGATGAGACCTAAGGTCGGGAGTGGTCAATGAGCACCGATCATGGCCCCCAGAACACGTTTTGGGATGTCATTGAACATTGTATGTATACTAGAGGCTCTGCCACTGCTCGCTTGGCTCGCCAACCCCATGGTGATGCCAATGCAAACATATTATTGTATATTATGTTCTTTTTACGAAATGATTAGGACAGAAGCACTTGGATATAAGATGGGTGGTGGGGGTGGCAGTAATCTGTACTGCAATGTAAGACGGAGATCGAAATAGACATGCAATATCCCAACATCTGTCCATAAAATCCCTAATTTTGTCCATAGTTTAAAATTTTTTAAATATTTAAATATTTTCGGAATAAAAAGTAACCAAAAATAATATCTGTAAAGTCCTCTAATGTTATTAAAAGTTTTGGGGGTTTTTTGGCCAAAAAGGGGGTTATTTTTCAAAATGTTTGAAAACCTTTTTTCGTGCAAATTTGTTCGAAATCGATAGAATAGTTTTCTCTCTAGCTTTACAGACATACAGACTGACAGACAGACATATAGACAGGCATTTTGTAAAAATAACTTTTTTTAACTCAGGGGTCCCAAAACGGTTATTTCCACAAAAATCTCAACATCGATCACTATACTCTCTCTGTAGGTACTATGGTAGAGTGAGAAAGTAAAAATAAATATCAGAGATTATTCTACACATTTTGTTTTTTAGTAGGTATTGGTTCACTGTAGGCTTAGACTAAAATTATGTTGTTTTTGATCCAAATCAGCTGTTTTATTTATAATATGTAACAGTAGATGTTTGAATTAAATTATAATAAAGTAAACATTTTACGTAGATTTTTGTATGTTTACATTTAGTTTGTTAATCTAACCTAAATAAACGGTACCAGAAACTGGGACATACTTTCCCACAAACATATTTAAATTATTAAACAGATTCACTGTGACTTCATAATTGTATTAAAGTAGGAGAGAGGATACATTAAAGAAGGAGAGTGTCTAATAAATATTATTGTTATTAGCTAGAGGGAAAACTATTCCATCGATTTTGAACAAATTTGCACCAGACATGTCAATTAGTCTGAATAGATGCACGAAAAAAGGTTTTGAAAAATTTTGAAAAACAACCCCCTTTTTGGCAAAAAAATCCCCAAAAATGTATTATTATTATTAGCTAAATGAGAATTTTTAAAAAGATGCGTTTTTTTTATATATGGTTGAGTACTTTAAGGGCTATTAATAAGCCAAATTTTATCAAAATCGTTAGAGCCGTTTTTTTATAAAAAAATAATAACTGATTTTTGGGGGTTTTTTGGCCAAAAAGGGGGTTGTTTTTAAAAAAAATTCAAAACCTTTTTTCGTGCTTCTATACAGGCCTAATTGACATGTTTGGTGTAAATTTTGTCGAAATCGATCGAATAGTTTTCTCTCTAGCTTTGTAAACATAAAGGCATATAGACAGACAGACATTTAAGCAAAGACCACTTTTTTGGACTCAGGGGGTCCCAAAACGGATATTTCTACAAAAATCTCAACATCGATTTTTTTTCGATCACTATACTTTCTCTATGTACTATAGTATAGTGAGAAAATAAAAAACTGTTGTAAAGAACAAAAACTGATTCTAACATTTTGTACGTTCGTTGCTGGTAACGAATGTAAACAAACATGTTTTTCTAAGCTTTTGATCCGAACAGCTGTTTTATAGGAATTTTCACTATTTTTACGCTTTAAAATAAAAATGTAGCAACTCCTTTCTTAGTGACCCTATAAGAATATAACTTTAAATTTTCATATTTGTATCATAAGTAGTTTTTGTTCCGTGTTGATTCTAAGTCAGCCCGTCAGTCTTCAGCCCTTAAGTCAGGACAAAGCCTCTTATATAAGATAGTAATTAATAACCTGCTTTGATGCTATAATAAATAATACCATATAAGCTTATCTTTTTAGTTTTTATTGTTATTTTTTTTATTCTAATAATTTGTCTGCTATACACTTTCCCATCACGGGTTATTTTTAGTTTTTAATTTTAAATGAAATTATAAATGCTTACTAAATGAAGTTAAATAAATGGGCACAGCCTACTTACTATTGTTTAATGATCCTTACCTTGTCCTCTCCCTCTTGCTTCTTCTTCCTCCAGCATCCTAAGGACAGCCGAGTTGGAGAGGTTGGCAGGCTTGGCCAAGTTGTGAAAGTCGATTCTGAAAAATAAAAAAATTGTAAGGTGGATGGTAATTAACACCTGAAAATCGAGTGTACGTCCGATGGTAATCCGATGGTAAAAATCGATGG
>JAGFPH010001485.1:161431-174511 GCA_018207615.1 Philaenus spumarius | reverse complement strand
TATTTAGTTAAAATTCACGCCACAAACCGAACAGAATCAATCTTATTCGATCAGTTAAAGTTTGTATAAAATGACTAACGCCACATAATTTTGTTTTACAAAATAAACTGAAGAGACGAGTATAGCGAAGACGTGTTTTATTGAGACCACTCTTGGTATATATTTGTAGATATTTTAACTCGGTTAGCAAAGCTACTAAAGACATAACCTCAAAATGAAACGTATAAATCACCTGCATTCTATAATGTTTGTAGGATCACGAGTAGTGCTGCACTTAAAAACTGCGTTCTACACAGGTGTGGCAACTTATGTGTTCAACTTAATGTTTGTGTTCTGATAAGATTATATTCTATCCACAATCGTTATCTTCAACTTATCTTCCTTATTGCCTTTATTTGTTGTGTGTATTAAGCTATAGTGTAAAGGTTGGATGTGATCTTAACTGCCTATTGAGTTTGTGTAAGTATTTTTGTATGTATAAAACACATTTGCCCCACACAGGCACTCGTGTTTACCTTATCTATGACCTTCAAGTAGGACGGTTCTTAAAGGTAGAAATCAACAAATTGATTTCTACTCGATATTGTAAGATTTATTAAGAAAGCAATGTAATAAAAATTCAAGAAAAACTGGAAAGATTGGTAAATAAAATTTGTTTACAATGTGCATGAAACGGTGAAAACTGATATGAATACTTTTAAGTTAAATCATACAGAGTTAAATGATTTTTAAATTACAAAAGTGACTGCAGTAAATTACAGAAGATACAACTTAAAAATAATTCGATCATGCAGCTAGACCGCTGACGTGAATTGAATGAAATTCAAAAATTAAGATTATATGTTTAAGTGTTTCAGCCAACTATTTGGGAAATTGGTCTACTCACGAAGGTTCTGAATAGTCGCCTGCATGTATAAAATATATTAGTACAATTAATTTGATTGCACCTCAGCCTCCAGTCCCGGCTCACCCGCTGCTTCGTTCCGCTTGATTTGAGAGTTTGCACCGCGGCTTCGGATTATGGACTGTTTCGCTTCACTCGCTTTTTACCTGATAAACTCGCTTTTTATGGTATTTTACGTTTTGATCGATTCAGGGAAACTAGAAAAAAGGTCGCGTAAAGAAACAAAATGTGCAGAATAATCTCTTATATTTATTTCTGTAGATAAATCCCCCAAAAAAGTTCTTCAGGTTGTTGGATTTTTGAAGTTATACTTCTTTGCGCCCGTTGTAATCGGGATGGGGTGTCGGTCGAGAAACCGCGTCACGCGTTAGGAGTAAAATCCAGAAAGTGCCTTTGTACTTTCTCCCCCTATGGAGAAAGTATTTTATTCGTCAAAATTTTCAAGTTTGAGTTTTTGGTGGAAATATCCGTTTTGGGTCCCCCTGAACCTAAAAAAGTGGTTTTCGGAGTGATGTCTGTGTGTGTGTCTGTGTGTCTGTGTGGATGTTATCAGACCTAGAGCCTAAACCAGTCGTCCGATTTTGATGAAATTTGGTATGGAGGTACTAATCCACGGTATCTCAAGGCGTTTTTTCATTTTTGTGAATTTTTCATTTTTAAGGGTAATTTTCCCATAAAAAACCCTTAAAATAACGGAAAAATCAACTTTTCTCAAAAACGGCTCTAACGATTTTGATTAAAATTTTATAGTTTATTAGGGACCTAAAGTACTATAAACTGTAAAACTTTAATCAAAATCGTTCGAGCCGTTTTTGAGAAAAGTTGGGTTTTTCCGTTATTTTATGGATTTTTATGGGAAAACAACTTTAATACAAAATCACCTCTCCTACCCCACCCTATAAGTCACCGTGAATCTGTTTATTAATTTAAATATGTTTGTGAGAAAGTATGTGCCAGTTCCTGGTACCGTTTATTATACCTTTCTTCGTATATTCGTATACTTTCCTATACTTCAAAACGTCGGATTGATTTGAAACTTTGCACACTTATCAAGGACCGATGACAATGCAATATTAATGTTGTTGGGTGTAGTAAGTGAGCACTGATCACGGGTCCCCAGACTAACTGTGACCAACCAAACAGATTCAACGATAGTATTCATAAGCGTAAAGAAGGAAAAAATGGGATATTAATTTTAAAATATGCCTTCATTGTTGGTTATTGTTTTTATAAAAGAACAGGCTAGTTTTTCCCAAAATATATTAAATCAATAGTAGGTCTACCTGTCTATACCATTGGATGGCCAAAGAAGTATAACTTCCACCGTCTGTCCGACGCAGACCCAATTTTTTTTTAACAAACTTGTCCGAGTCACTTAGAAAACCAACGTGTTTACCAAATTTGGTCCAAATCGGAAGTAAAATGTGGCCATTAGTGTGCAGACACATATATACATATAATACACAATTTTTAATGACTCCCTCCCAACCTATTTGTGTCAAATCAGTGCTCACCATAAGAATCATAGCAATAGCTCATCTTTCCTATGGAAATTCGCTAATGAGTAGTAAATAATTACGGAGGGCTTTTAGGTTGGCGCATCGGAAGGAAGGTAAAACTTGGTGATTAAACGTGGGCAAGTAGTCCTAATTGTAAAATAATTCGACCCCGCAGCTGAACCGCTGACGTAAGTTTAGCGAAATTTATATTGCAAGTTTAAGCGAGTGTATATCTCAAAGCCACTAGTATTATTTGTTTGGCTGATCCTTATTACAATCTTAAAAATCAGCCTTACGAGTTATTTTGAGCGGATTTGCAGCAAATTGTTTTCTTGTTTAGCGTTAAGTAACAGGATCTCCCATGAACAACATAGCAGCGTAAACGTAAACAAACCATTGAATTATTATTTTACTATAGATGACAAAGACGTAAGTTATTGTTTTGGGTTCACCTTATTTTAATACATCTTTTCTATTTTATAACTTCTACCTTGCGTCTGTGGTTAATATTTATAAATTAATCATACCAACAACATAATTAATTGCAATATGCAAATACATAACAATAACACATTACGCAGCAGATAAATATATATAATATACTGTTTAATTGTAAATTCATATTAAGAGATACTAGGCCTAATTCTTACACTGTGTATATTATATCCATTGCCAGACGTATAATCAACTGGACTACGTGTTGATCAAATTCAAATATTAGGGGGGGGGGGGGGGGGGGTCCTAAAACCGTCGGAAGTGTGCAGTTCAACTCCTTTTACCTGAAAACCGTCGAAAATAACACGTAACCCAATAAACGGACCAATTTCCGGATCTCTAGGTAAGGTACTCAGCAAATTATTATTAGTAAACTGTATTACAAAGTTCGATTTTTAAGTGGTTTTGTTTCCTTTTTCACACCTTTTGGAGGTGACTTTAAAAATGAAGTATACTTAGTTTTCACTCATATGAATTTTAAACCGACTTATTGTTTTGTGTTTATTTGCTTTTATGTCATCTTTGTTTTTCTTTTTTGTACTGCGTCAATTTTTCCTTAATGGACCAATTTGGAGTTCTGTTATTCGTCATAAGCTTTACACGAACGTAAGATTAGCATTTTGCCGCCTCAATTAACGAGGTAGTAAAATAAACATTTCAGTTTCATTCTGTCCCGTATAATCTACTTTCAGTCATTTTGTTGTAAAATTGTAATACATAATATTATTCCAACTAGTAAGCCCCCGTGAAAAATCACAAGCAGATTAATTAGATACGCATCAGAAATACATCATTTAAAAAACACTATTTAAAAACAACAAACTTTATCTAGGCCTACATAACTATGCTGAGGGAATTTTTAACTGGTAAATGTGTACAATTATAAGAATTATAAAACTGTAGGTCTATTAGTTAAAAATTTATATTTATTACACTATTAAATGTATCAAAATGGAGTTAAAAATATTATTTTTTAATTGCTTTTAATTAATATTAATGTATCAAATTATTTAGAAGCTATTAACATTAAATAATTAAGAAATTAATAATTGAATAGGTTTATAAATGTTATAGGAAGAAGTACGAATAATTCCGAAGTTAAACGAATTGGTACTCCTCTTTAAATTTGTATAATTTAATATATATATATATATATATATATATAATGATTTTAAAAGGTTGTATTTATATCTATTTATAACCTCAAAGCAAATTTTATAACATATTATAGCCTACATTAGTTCTATAACTCATATTAAAAAAAAAAAAAAATACTTCACAAGACATTATATTATTTATTGAAGTTGTAAACATAACCAAAGTATAATCTACGCTAGGTTATGTGTATTACAGATGATGGGTGAAATCAGCTGTTACGTTGCTACTCACGGACGTACACTCGCGTTTATAGGAGTTGATTTTGTTGTTTTGGTATTGTTCGGTGAGTTGCATAACCTATAATTAAATTGCCAGTTCTTTAAAACTCATAATTCAGTATCGTGTGTCAACAACAATCATATTTTCAAAACGCTGTTACAGTTACCATCTCTGCGACTGTATTGTTTAAGTAACGGAGAGATATAAATTATTTCAAATAATAATAAGGCACTAAAAATACAATGTTTGCACTCACGTAGTTCGGTCAATTTCCATTTTGTCGGTGACGTCCCTCGACTCGTTCGTCGCTGCTGCCTGCTGCTGTACTGAGCACCTTTCCACGGACTTGCTATTAATACACTGACTTACTCATACTGATAAACACGCATCTCAGTTCTATTCACATGCTCCATTTACCTCCATTCAATCATCAACAATGCGAAAAATATTTGTACAAAAAGAAGCAGAGCTATGTGAGTGACGCTTGATAAATAACTGCGTATTGTTTGTTACTTGTTGCACTTGTGCTTTCTTTCTGGCGGCGCGGCTCGGCGTCATAGTGTATTTGATTGATAAATATAATTATGGCCTACTGGTGTCATGTGTTGCTTTATCTAAATATTTTGTTTTAAGTAATACAAATTACAGTCTCAGTAGCCTGTTTATTTCTTAGAAATTATCATATCTGATATATTGCGTTGCAAATATCTCGAATTTTATGTTAATTTGTCACGTTAAAATAAAAGATTAGCCTTTAAAATTAGCTAAATTTCCATAGATAAATATGCCGTCATAAATAGAAGATATAAAACCTATTTCATAATGGGTTGCTTGTAAATAAATATTATAGGCCTATGCCTCTTAAACAGTACCCTACATTCTTACTGTTGTTATTAGCGAATTTATATAGGAAAGAAGAGCTATTGCAGTGACTCTTATTTTAAGACCTAAGGTCGGGAGTTTTCAATGGGCACCGATCATGTCATTAAAATATTTGTATATGTATGTGTGTGTCTTCACTCTCAACGGTCCCATTTTACGTCAGATTTGCTCCAAATTTGGTACATACGTTGATTTACTAAGTCGCTCAGACGAGTTAGACAAAATTCAACAAGCGAAAGCACGTTTTTTGACCGGAAGTAACACATTTTTACTTTCTCACTATACTATAGTACCTATAGAGAAAGTATAGTGATCGCAAAAAAATTCGATGTTGAGATTTTTGTGGAAATATCCGTTTTGGGACCCCCTGAGTCCAAAAAAGTGGTTTTTACAAAATGTCTGTCTGTATGTTTGTATGTATGTCTGTATGTACCCTATGTCTGTATGTCTGTATGTATACAAAGCTAGAGCGAAAACTATTCGATCGATTTCAACCAAATTTGCACCAGACATGTCCAGTAGGCCTGTATAGATGCACGAAAAAGGGTTTTTAAACATTTTGAAAATTAACCCCATTTTTGGCCAAAAAAACCCCCCAAAAAATCAGTTATTATTTTTTTATAAAAAAACGGCTCTAACGATTTTGATAAAATTTGGCTTATTTGTATCCTTTAATGTGCCCTACCATATACAAAAAACCCGCATCTTTCTAAAAATTCTCGTTTAGCTAATAATAATAATAATAACTGATTTTTGGGTGTTTTTGGCCATAAAGGGGGTTGTTTTTCAAAATTTTTCAAAACCTTTTTACGTGCATCTATAAAGATCTAATTGACGTGTTTGGTGCAAATTTGTTCGAAATCGATCGAATGGTTTTCTCTCTAGATAATAATAATAATATTTATTAGTTAATCTCCAACTTTAATAAAAAAAACTCTTTTACCCCACCCTACAAGTCACAGTGAATCTGTTTAGTAATTTAAATATATTTGTGAGAAAGTATGTGCCAGTTCCTGGTACCGTTTATTTTTAGGGTTTTCATACCAAAAATAAAACTTTTCGGTGTTATCGTAAAAAAATACATACAGGAGATTATTCTGCACTTATTGTTTTTTTGATTTTATAGCCCGCCTGGTTCCCCAAAATCGATTAAAAGTATCAGGTTCGGTGGAGCGAAACAAAGCAATCCATAATTCGAAGCCGCAAGGTCGAGATGCAAACTTTCAAAGCTAGTTTAACGGAACGAATTGGGGGATGAAGGCGGAGGTGCAAGCAAACTCTACTAATATATTCAGCGCCTTCGTGAGTAGACCAATTTCCCAAATAGGTGGTTGAAACGCAAAAACATGTAAATTTAATTTTGAAAGTTCGCCCAACTCACGTCAGTGGTTCAGCTGCGACATCAAATTATTCAAATTTATTACTCGGTTCTACTATAAATATAGACAAATGGATTTGGGTTAAGACATGATAATAAGCAAGATTTATATCGCATTCAAGGCCGTAGCCAGGGGGTGTCAACCCCCCCCCCCCCCCCAAATCCCGAAATCGAGGAGCAAAAAATAATACTAGGTTTAAAAAGTGCAAATTAAATTATAAAATAGACAACACAACAGAGGATCCAGCAACATATTTTACAGCATTGTGCATTGCATGCATACTAATATTTACATTTGCTTGATTAAACAACAACGTAGGCCTACAATACACATGGATGCAGTAGGTTACTGCCTTACTCCCTTGTGAGCTTGATCTGATCTATTAAATAAGAAAACTACGAAGGTTCAGGGGTGCCCAGAAAGGGGGTGATATGGTGCCCAGAAGAGCGCCATCAAAACAAATTTGGGGGGGGGGGGAATTATAATTTTGGGGGGATTTTTGAAACTATAAATAAATGAGATAATTTGTGAATCACAATTGAAATTTCGTGTATGTACGGTAGGATGACAATAATACATTAATATTATTGGCAAATGTATTGCTATTGTAGTATACAGTACAGTAAATAATCTAACTATTTATAACTAAGATATTTTTGTTCATTGTCGGTATAATTCTCTCGGTTTCGGTAGAATCTTGGTGTGGTCATGCCCAACCCCCATCCCGTCTCCTGCCGCCGCGCGAACTTAGAAATTCCTATTGCTTCGGTCAAGGCCATAGGTTTCCAAAATAAACACAATTGTGTGACTTATCACTGCTCCTTCCCTCCCTCCAACCCCACCTGCTGATCAGCTGTTCCATTTCCATCACTGAGTAGTGTCCTGTTGTCAGTCAGTTCAGCTTCAGTGCAGTGTGCATTAGATAAGATTACTTTGACTTAAATAATGCCTAGAGCGTTGAAAAGAGCGATCAAGTACAAATGTTAAGAAGTGTTATTATGTAACACATTGCACCGCAACGACAAGTGGTTGGCGCATTGTAAAAAGAAACATAAGTTTAAAAACGAGGTAAAAAAAGAATTGGAAACTTTCAGTAGTCTTTACAAAGTAGCATGAAGAAGTAGACATTTCAGACATGCTTCATAAACATGATAATTCATCAGACGGCGAGATGTCATCAAGCCAAGAAGAAGAGACAGTCCAAAATAAAAGAATTTCAAGCAAAAGAAACGTGAAAATGAGAGGATGGCAGACCAGTGGATTAAATAAGGTTTTATTCGGCCTTAGAATGGTCTAATATCATCATTCCCAAATTTAACTGTAATGTACAGAATTCTTAATTCTGTAATGCACAGAACAGCCACTAGTTGTTCTGCCGAGAGAACCATGAGTAGACTGAAAATTGTAAAAAAATCGACTTCGCAGCAGTATGAGTGACAAGTGGTTATCTACTCTATTAATTCTAGCCTCTGAAAAAGACATTTTCAAAGAAATTCTAAATGACATCATAATTAACCAATTTGCATTAGCAATATCAAGAAGAATACGGCACTACTTTATTGTATAAATCATTCAAAGAATCACAGAAGTTAGAAAAAGTAAATGCTAAATTTATAGAAAAACTGTACAAACAATTTCGTGTTTTACTTTTAAATTTCTAAGAAATAGCCAATGTATCAACAAAAATACTGATTTTGGTCGCTAAGATCTTCAACTTTGTTAACTTATACAGTTATATTTTATCATTTTCATTGTTAATAACACCCTGTACCAGGGGTGCCCACAGCATGGTTTGATGGCGCAAGTTGCGCCATCAGAATTTTTGGGGGGGAATCAATTTTTGGGGTGTTTTTCACAGTTTGGGGGGGAATTTTCATATGTTCCTAATTAAAATCAATATAAAATACGAAGATTTGACGATTCCCCCCAAGAAATTAGGAGATAATCTGTTGCATCTATGTGTTAAAAATCTCCAATTATTCGTGTGAAAGTGCCGTATTATTGACAGCCAGGCAATTCGACTACTACTGCTTGTAGTGCAGTGTAGAGACGAGCCGATAGAGGGTGCCACGTGTGGTGTAAACAAAGTATAAACATATTATAGACATTTACAGCATTGAGAGCCTGCCAAGGTCATTCTGCAAACAACTGCCCTCCCCCTCACAACAGTCCCAAAACCATGGTGTAAAACGGTGTAAGTAGATAAGGGATGATACTCAGAAAGACGAGTTTTGGACGGGTTCAGCGCATTTCATCAGATGACGTCACGGCTCGAATTAAATAAAATGCAGCTTTTCGTCCAAACTGCGTAATCATCAACAAATGTCTTACAAAGTTTATATTTTTGGTTTCTGTATGAAACGTGCTTTCCAACAAGTATGTGTTTAACGATACAAATATGAAATTTACTATACCGAATTACCTTCATTTTATGCTCTTTAGATTGGTGATTTCGAAAATGACGTGAAATAAATAGTAAAAAAAACTTTCCCACTACACATAAATATAGTGTAGAAAAAGTTATTATTAGAAATAATTTGCATGTTATTAGAAATATTCATCTAAATTGAAATAGGGTTCCTATTTTGACCCCTAAGTCGACTATTTTATAACTTCAATATCAAATTTACATCGTTATAAATTACGTTTGGTTAGCTTTAAAACGATAACAAATTCATAATTATTTTAAAATGAGCGGAAGTGAGTGAACAAGTTTGTTTTGTCGTCTAATCAAAGAAAAAGACTTCTGTTCAAATCATTAAAAAATCTATTGAAAGTAGTATAACTATTCACTTTAAAAAAAAAATTTTTAATACAAAACAGTTTTATTGACTTATGTATTGCTTGTTTCTTTTTGGATGGAAATTGCTTTCTTCATTTGTATGGTTGTCCATTTTACATATATTGCAGTTGTATTTTCGGAAGAAAAATCTGTTCGGTGTATTATTACTTATTTATTTTACATATTGTGTAGTTTTGTCCTACATTGTTTTGAACATTGTTGGTCTTATATTCATTTTTTGACCCTTGAGTCTAAAAAAGTGTTTTTTTACAAAATGTCTGTCTGTATGTATACAAACTATTTGATCGATTTCAAACAAATTTGCACCAGACATGTCAAGTAGGCCTGCATAGATACACGAAAAACGGGTTTGAACCATTTTGAAAAACAACCCCCTTTTTGGCCAAAAAAAACCCCAAAAAATCAGTTATAAAAAAACGGCTCATCTAACGATTTTGATCAAATTTGGCTTATTTGCAGCCCTTAATGTACCCTACCACATGCAGAAAACCGTATCTTTCTAAAAATTCTTGTTTAGCTAATAATAGTAATAATAACTGATTTTTAGAAGTTTTTTGGCCAAAAAGGGGGTTGTTTTTCAAAAATTTTCAAAACCTTTTTTTTGCATCTATACAGGCCTAATTGACGTGTTTGGTGCAATTTGTTCGAAATCAATCTAATAGTTTTATCTCTAGCTAATAATAATAATATTTATTAGTTAATATCCTAGTTTAAAATCACCTCTCCTACCCCTCCTACAAAAATGAAGTCACTGTGAATCTGTTTAATAATTTAAATATGTTTGTGAGAGAGTATGTGCCAGTTTCTGGTACCGTTTATTTGAAATGTGTTTGTTTTATAGCCTTTCTGTTGTATATTTAACCCTAATGTGTGTACAATTTCTGAAAGTTGCTCTCTGATGGTTTTAATGGTTTCAAATTGTCTAGTTCCCGTGCTATTGTGGTTTTCCGTAATTCTTCAGTATTTTTTGGTGATTTAGGTTTTTTTTGAAAAAGTTGTTCAATTTTCGTTTTCCTTAGATTCTTTGGTCTAGTTTTCTATTCTCCATTGTTATTATATGTTCGCAAATTTCAGGTCTTAAACCCTGTATTACATGTGCTATTATTTGGTTGTCTTCGACGTTACGGTATATAATTAATAGATTGATTTGTGATTTGGCTGTCCATCCGTAAGCTCTTGAAGCTACTTCTTATCTGGATATAAAAGTATGTGTATCTTCAGATGGTAAGCCGTGATATTGGGAGGGTTGAACTAAGGGTATTTTCTCTTTCCTCTCCATTTCAGTGTTTGTTTTCATATTTTATTTTATTTGGGTGTTGTCTTGCTTCTTCGTAGATGTGTTCGTTTTTTCCTTTGATTGGACCATTTGAAATTTTGAAAGATCACATTTGAAAATTTTTGTGACATCTCATGATTTCGTTCAGTGATATCTTGTTCGATGAAATTTGACCTGGTACGTCCGTTTTGACTTTTATTTGCTATCGGGTTAATGTTGTGATTGAAGCGACTGGTGCGATTATAGCTCTGCGATTATCGCTGGAAGATAATCGCGGAGCGATGATCGCCGTCAGACTGTTGTTATTGAAGCGATTATTCTACCAGTTGCCCATTCATAACAAGACCATTTTGAACAATGCAAAGCAGGCGCCCGCGATTATCGCAGAGTGATGATCGCACCAGTCGCTCAATCACAACATATCTTTACATCTAACGCGTCTGGCCTGTTAGTTTTATTCCATTAAGTTCTTTTGAAATCTATTTGATATTATTAATTATTATTATTATTAGTTATTTTTTGTTATTTATTTAAAAATCTTAATTTAGGGTAGGCTATTCGTGTTTACCCCAATACTTACACTTTGTAACTACTTTTCAATCAATGTCTAATTTTATCAAAATAATATTAAAACAATTTTATTCTCACTTCATTTTGCGTTGCATGAAAATAATATCATTTATTTGTATTATGTTTTTGTATTCTTTCAAATCGGTTAAGTACCTACTACTGGTCTTCAAAATGTTTTGTAGTTTTTTATTGTTATTTTTCTTACAACATTTTATTAATTATTATGAATGAATGTAAATTTATTTTTGTATTTTTCAACTATATATTACTTTTTTATTAAATTCGAATAGCTAGTTTAATACTTTAACATGTTACATTACATACGATTACCACCAATAACAAGGATTTCTTTTTCACCAAGAATTAGAGGTTTAAGAAGTTATTTAATATTATGACGTCTTCTGCTACTTTCAAAAGTAGTAATGTGTTGTTTTTGTTGATAAATCTTACTGAATTTGTGTATTTGTATTATTTTATAAATTACGTAGAACCTCCTTTTTTCCATAAACATATTTTTATGAAAAACTTTAATAAGTTATTAGATATAACTGTAAACTTTAAGTTGCCTAATGGGTTGTTTTAAGAGAATAAAATAACACTTTTAAAAAAGAAAAAAACAATTATGCGTATTTTTTTTCTTTTTCTAAAATGGCATAAAATGTCTACTTTATTTGGGAGAGGGAACCCACAGGCAGGTTTTGGGGGGGATTTGCGCCATAGGCTTTGGGGGGGATGGGCACTCCTGCCCTGTACTGTAGATTAATTCATTGTTACAATAAACTATTTCTTACACCATTATATATTTTTTATTTAAACACTACAAAATCTCTGATTCCTGATTGGATTAGTATTGTAAATATGTTTAGTGCGCTAGGTTCAGGTCATTCATTGTCACAACACAAGAGCTACTAAGGTTAAGGTTTATTGTTTATAAGGGGAGGGGTATCTACATTTGGGGGGGGGAATGGCGCCATGAGGCTTGGGGGGGATGGGCACCCCTGCGAAGGTTCAACAAAAAATACACGCAATGCACTGAGTATTGAAAATACTCCCAATACCGGGGTTGGCTTGCGAAGCACGCAAATGCATTGTGTATTGAAAATACTCCCAATACAGGGGTTGGCGTGCAATGCACTGTGTGTCGGCCGCTTCTCATAGTGTTTAGTGTTAAGCTCACATGTGTGTCCTTAGCAGTAAACGTGTTAAAAGGGTTTAAATTGAAATCTCCGGTCCTGACCTGACCCAAAAAAAGTATTTCTGGCTATGGCCTTGATCAAATTCCTTGGACGAAACATTGTGCTGAACTTGTTTATGACTAATAAGAATGTTGTACAAATATTTACGTTTATGGCGAAGTCACATTTTTCTACAAATTTGTTTACCAAAGTTGGTTGTTGTGGTGAAAAAACAAGTTCAGATTTGTGTGCCTTGATTCTCTTTTAAATTACATTAATACGATCTATATAGCCTATGCTTAACAATTTTTGGAGTAAACGTTTTACTTTTTGAAGCAAAAGATAGTTATTTTTTTCAAATATACTTGAAATTATGAATTCTTTTAACTTTTTTCAAAATACAGGACTTTGCTATAGTAAATTGAAGTTTTTCAGCGTTTACTAATATTTTAAATGGTATTTTCTGAAAGGTTATAACGTTTTGTTCGTATTAAAACTAGTTAAATCTATATATATATATATATAAATCTCGTGTCACAGTGTGTTTGTTATCGAACTCCTCCGAAACGGCTTCACCGATGTTTATGAAATTTTTTGTGTATATTTGGTAGGTCTGAGAATAGGTCGCAGGCTATTTTGTATACCCCTAGGTGATAAAGGTTGTTAGTAACATCCCCTAAAACCATAAATATTAATTTTTATACTGTTATTAAAGCTAGA
>JAGFPH010001485.1:144194-161421 GCA_018207615.1 Philaenus spumarius | reverse complement strand
ATATTTGGATTTAAAGGGTTGAAACAACCCCTAAAACAATAAATATTGTTTGTTATACTTTCCTTAAAGCTAGAAAGCTGGAGTTTTGAACATTTATTTCTTACAAGATACATATAAAAAATAAACCAGTTTTACATTTTGTCATGTTCTGCTTATAGGGGTAGAAATGTAGTAACAACTCCTAAAACAATAAGTACTAATTATTGTTATACTTTACTTAAAGCTAGAGAGCTGAAGTTTTATACATTTATTTCTTACAAGATACATATAAAAATAAACCAATTTTAAATTTTTTTTACGTGGTGCTAAGGGGTGAAAATGTGATAGCAACCACTAAAAACAATAATTATTAATTAATTGGAGAGCTTTGGAAACTCATTAATTAATTTTAAGAAAATGTTTAAAGACTATATTTCAAAACCATCTGATCAAAACTATCCCGATCTATGGATTCGCATAAACATGTACCTAGGTGACATCCAGCTAAGGCTGTGATTTACCAATCTGTAGATTTAGTGGTTGAAAAAGAAGAAGCTCTTCACTCTTTTTTTTTATATTTTAAATTGATTTAATTTATTCAGTCCAAATACCATGACAAAGACGATTAACGGGCCCGCCAGTAAACAATAAATACCAAACTAACTGAAAAAATATTATGTAATAATTTAATTTCGTGCAATAAAAGATGAAAGAAAAATGCTTTAATTAATGTGCTTGTGTAATGTTCTTGGGTCGTTTCTTTTCCATACATTAAAAGGAATTTTCACTATGGCAGCTTCATTCACTTTATATGAAAAACTAAGGAAAGTGAAATTCAATGAAGTTACAGAAGATATAAACAATATGTATGGACATATTTTACCAAATTTTATAGCTGAGGTTTTGACTTGGTATGATGTGTGGAAACATGAATATTATCCAGACGACATACTTCCCCTACAGTATACTGATTTGTTCTGTGAAGCATCAAATTTCTACCCTAGTATAGCTGAGGCCATCAAAATCGGCTTGACACTTCCAGCAATTATATTATGTTTTATTGAACTTTAGTTCAGTGCAATGCGCTGAGTGAAATGCGCGGAATCGATTTAAGGTAGCAAAACAGCTGACTCTGCCTGGTATGTTCAAAAAATAATGTATTTTACAGTGATTTAATATTTTTTGTAAATATTACGTAATGTAAACAATGTCATTGATATTGTTTTTTCGTAATAAATACCGTTAATGTCCTCTATTGTGTTTTGTTTACGTTTTTCTCCTAAAAACGGCCTTTTTTTCGAGAAAAATCCAATTATCCGGATTTTTTATTATCCGGATTGGGTCCGGTCCCAATTAATCCGGATAATTGGAGTTCTACTATATTAAAAACTTATAGAATTTATAAATATAATTATTAATTACTAAAAAGAAAAAGCAGATACTTATTGTTACATCATTTGATGCTTGCAGAATGCATAATACGTATTTAGTTGGTAGTTAAAATAATTCGACCACGCAGCTGGACCCTGACGTGAGTTTAGCGAATTTCCAAAATTAAGTTTATATGCGTATGTTTTAGGGTTTCAACCAACAATTTGGGAAATAGGTCTACTCACGAAGGCGTTGATCAGCTGTCTGTGTGTACGCAATATATTAGTAGAATTTGTTTGCGCCTATAGTGGCCTCGCGAGTTTTCACCACTTGGCTTCGAACCGGGTACTTATGGTATTTTACGTTTTGGTCGATTTTGGGCGAACCAAGCGAGTTATAAGGTCGCGTAAAAAAAACAAAATGTGCAGAATAACATCCTACATTTATATTTTTAGAAAAACTCTAAAAAAATCAACCTCGTAGTAAAAATCTCAAAAAATAGTTACTTCCGGTCAAAAAACGTACTTCCGGTTGTTGGATTTTTTTGGCAAATGAACTCGTCCGAGCCATATAGACAACCAACACGTATACTAAATTTGGACCAAATCGGACTTAAAATGCGGCCGCTAGAGTGCGAACACACACATATATATATATATGAATTTTAATGACACCCCAAAACGTGTTCTGGGGACCATGATCGGTGCTCATTTGCTACTCCCGACCTTGGGTCTCACCATAAGGGCCACTGCAATAGCTCATTTTTCCTATGGAAATTCGCTAATAACGGCACACTGTCTAATGATAATAAATAGTTGGATGAAATAGCGCAGTTCATGGAGGTCTTAATGTTTTATGCCAACCGAGATCTTTTTAACTTAATTGACAGATGTGGCCAGAATGTAGCCAAAAACATTTCTGTCAAAGTTAGATTAGGCATGTTTATTGCTTACTTTGTGCAAATATGTAGTCTCCCACAAAGTTGCCAATAAATTATCCGCTAATGGATTGTACTGTGGGGGAAGTTACACTTTGATGAAAGGTGAAGGTTACTTATCTGAAAATAGACTTCGTAACATACATAACTTATCAAGATTTACTCGAAATTTTAATTTTAATATATTGTGCAACAATTAAGATGTAGTAGAAACAACTAGAGTTTAATAATTTTACTACGTACGACTATGTATACAACGTATGTGAATCATATTTTAGTAAGCATTGTTTTTATGTGTCCATGGCTATATGTGGAAGTCGGTCTGTGTAGCCTAGTTGGAAAATACGATTGATATTATATAGTTTTGTATAGAAAAGTACTATTAGCGAATTTCCATAGGAAAGATGAGCTATTGCAGTGACTCGATCTTATGGTGAGACCAGGGAGTGATCAATGAGCACAGATCATGATTTCCAGGACACGTTTTGTGGTTTCATTAAAAATGTTATAATGTCAAGAACGAACATATGTGTTCGCACTCTAACAACCTCATTTGAAGTCCGATTCAGTCCAAATTTGGAACACACTTTGGTTTTCTAAGTGGCTCGGACGAGTTTGTTAGGCAAAAAAATCCAACAACCAGAATCCCATTTTTTGTTCGGAAGTAATTTTTTTTAGATAATTCGAAAAATGAAACTAAAAAAAATAAATATAGGATATTATTCTGCACATTTTGTATTTTTACACGACCTTATAGCCAGTCTAGTTCCCTCAAAATCGATCAAAACATAAAATACCATATGTACCCGGTTCAAATTCAGGTAGGAGATTTACCACTCGTAAGGTGCAGTTCATAGTCCGAATCCGCAAGTTCGAGTTGCAAACTTGCAAAGCGAGGTTTTCCCCTGCAAGTGGAACAAAACAGCGTGTGATCCATGATTAAAAGGTGAGGTGCAAACATATTCTACTAAATATATTTTGTACATTCAGCTATTCGTGAGTAGACCAATTTCCCAAATACTTACATGAAAATCTACAATATATAAACTTAATTTTGGATATTCGCTCAACTCATGTCAGCGATTCAGCTATGTGATCGAATTATTTTCTATGCTATTATTATTATGTTATTAAAACACAATAATCCCTTTCATCTCAGGTAGGTAAATTTCAAAATTTGCAATTACACTCATAAGCTAAGCATAAAATAATTTATTTGCACCTTGTATTAAAAACTGCATTTATCAAAAATAATTTCAGACTAAAGATTATGATAACGTTTAGACGATTTACAACAATTTTGAAAGGTCTGGATATTGTGCCTACTAATGGAGTAATGAGTTTTATATTCTGTCATTCTGCCACATCATTTCAGCCACACTTTGGATTAAGGGTTGGGCAGATCAAATAATGTTTCATACAAAGGTATAGAAACTTGTTTGAAATTTTATTATAACTTTGATCAGAACTGATAGTGTGCCTACTAAGGGAGTAAAGAATGGTAATGGTACCTGCTAACAGCATTTTTCCTTACCTTGAGATAGTGGTTGCTGTTACCAAAAAACTTTTACCAATTCTAACCTATGTCCGATTTTGCCCATTAACGAACTCAATCAAGATTTTCGATCTCTATATTTTATTACTATCGGTCTGGAAGTAATTTTAGCTGTTACCGAGTCATAAAAAGTGATGTAGATATATATAAATATAGATAGTTATATAAACATTAAACATACATATAATCTTTCGAGTATAAATGGATTTGGTGTCTAAAAAACATGAAACATAAACTAGGTTGAAATTTTTCGAAAGTTGCACCATGGAAAAAGCTGCAATACACTTTCTAAAGTAGGCCTACCTAATAATATACCATTCACAGCAAGCCACACAATGGCTATTTTTTACTGTGGCAAATTCAATCAGCATAGTCAACTTCTAGTGTTTTTTTTTATACACTTAACCGTAACTTTATTATTTGTGTTTCATCAGTCTATGAGTGATTACTAACATAAAAAATAATAAACTTTTAAGTTAAGAAAAAGTTAAATTTGTTCTTTAGGTTTTGCTTTTGAAAGTGAGTAAAAAAAACTTGCGTTTTGCTTTGCAAAAATTGAATTTAAATTTATATATTTCAGTTTCCTAAATATAATTCTGTCTGTAAAAGCTATTGTATAATACCAACAAGATAGGCCAATGTCCTTCCCATTGATACAAGTTGCACACAACTTAATTTTATTATAATGTGATAAGCACTAGAACAACAATTTCAAAAATAGTATTACTTAAAATAAGTTTGGTAGAAATTAAAGAAAAAGAAAAACACAGACGTATATAACCTAGAAACTTAGTTGTAGTATGCACATTCTGAATGACGATGGCAGTCTCACAATAAACTCTCTCCATTTTTGAATGAACTTGCTTTTTATAGCCTTTAATTTTACAGTTTTGAACAAACATTTGATGCATTCAACAAACTTTTGTTGGTTCAGTATAAAAGGCCACACCTAGAATTATGTTGCTAAAGCTAGCCATTCACGGTCCGATTTGTAGGACGACCGAGTTGGACTGCAAGTTGGATGCGTTTCACCACTCACGCTCCAACTTACCATCCAACTTACGATCCAATTAGCGTTTCCAAATCAGTCTTCTTTCCTTGTACATCTTAGCAGTTGTATCAAAATGTCCAACAATTACTATATTAGGCAAATAATTAGACTAAACAATCCTCTATATTTTGTCAGTATACTTACAATCACCTATATTTTTAATATATGTTTTTAATTATGTTTTTAATATAGAAGACAATAGCCTATATTTTTTTCAATATAGTAGACAACCGCCTATATGTTTTTAATATAGTAGACAATCGCCTATATTTTTTCAGTATACTAAACAATCGCCTATATTTTTCAATATAGTAGACAACCGCCTATATGTTTTTAATATAGTAGACAATCGCCTATATTTTTTTCAATATAGTAGACAACCGCCTATATGTTTTTAATATAGTAGACAATCGCCTATATTTTTACAGTATACTAAACAATCACCTATATTTTTAAATATAGCGGACAACCGACTTTATTTTTTCAGTGTAGTAAACATTCACCTATATTTGTTCAATTGGTTAAGAAATTATTTGTTGATCGCGTCAACTACTGTGACGCAAAGATACTCACAAACATGTCAGTTTGCATATATTACATCACTTTTGTCCACAAACACCTACTCTCCCAGTACAATTCAATGAATTCCGAAAGCACTTTATTATCCATTATTATAAAAGTAAAAATATACAAAGTATAGGGGGAAAAGGAGGATCAAACAACAGCAAGATCAAAGTTTAAACTGACGCAATCGGACGATCACCCCACTCACAGTCCAACTCCGACGGAAGTTGGAAGTCGGATCATCTTGTAGGCTGGTCTGGGACTCCGATTTGTCCGACATCCAACTCATTGTCCATCAAACCCATTCACGCACCTACATCGGACATTGAATCGAACTACAAATCGGACTGTGAATGGCTAGCTTTAGCTTTTGATTCACATCAGCTGTTTTACTTGCAATAGGACTGGGAGTGAACCCCATATTTTAACGATTTTCAACTCTTAAAATCCTTTCTTAGTGGAAAGGTCTGTGCAAAGATTGTTCCACACACTTAAACTTTAAGTTTACATTCCACATTTAGTACATGGGCTACTTGAAGATGATCCAGATCGACGTCTACAGTTTTAAGAATTGACAATTAAGCAACACAAACATGATCCTCAGTTATTCAATAAAATTGTGTGGTCTGATGAGGCCATTTTTAAGTCAAGCAGCAGACGTTTGTAGACATAACTGTACTTATTGGTATACTGAAAATCAAAATCTTTTGTTAGAGCAACAACGCAATCAACCAGGAGTGAGTGTTTAGAGGGGCAATATCCATTATTTGGCTAACTTGGACCATATTTATTTGAAGGAACAGTGACAGAAGCTAAATATTTGAATATGCTTCACAATATTACGTGTTAAAAAGACTCATGACGTGTGCTGAAAACTTTCAGGAAATTTACTTCCAACATGATGGTGCTCCACCACATTATGCCACTGCAGTCTGTGATTATTTGAAGAAAACTTTTAAAAAAAGTGATTGGTCAATGGGCAGATATTGACATGCCTCCACGTTCACCAGATATCACGGCAATATATTTTTTTGTATGGGGTGTCGTCAAGGACTGTGTTTATTCTAAAAAGCCACAGACCACGAATTGAAAGACTACATATGCGATGCATTCTATGATTTGAACAGTGATAGCGAACTATGCCGCAGAGTATGTAGCAGTGTTCTCGGAAGACTTGAAAGATGCGTTAATGAAGAAGGAAAACAGTTTGAAACAAAAATATAATTATAAATAATTTTAAGTATTGTCTGTAATAAATTAAATAAATGTAGAATTTGTTTAAAGCAGTGTCAAGTGACTTTTGTGCCACCCTGTATAAGAGAGGTTTTATGAACAGATTTCTGATATTTTATACACAAAAAATGTCATACAGCTCATCAAATTAATGTAATTTTTATTTACAAACGGTATTCTCTCAAAATATGTCAAAAATTAGAAAAGAAACTGTCCTATTGTAAACTAATAACCAAGTTGATGTATTATTGCCGTACATGAAATAAATAAAAAGTTAAATTTATTTATCAACCTTGACATTGAATTATGATACAACTGTTATTTAAGTGATAACAGCTGATCCATTAGCTAAATGTTAACAGATGATTTATTGGCAACAGTGCCAGACTATACAACCACATCAATGAGCAATAAACAAACTTGACCTGAACTTTGATGAGAATATTTTTGGCTACATCATCATGTATCTTGACATTAAAAGGCACGTGCCAGCCACATCTATTTATTGAAATTTCTGAGTTAATGACTAATAAAAATGGTATACCCAATAATTCCTCATTCAAAATTTTGAGTAATTACAAATTAGGCCTGTCATTAAAAAAAGAATTAAAATTAAAATTACTATGAGTATTGGTAAAAAAAAAACAAAAAAAAAAAAACACAGGATTAAAAAACCCTACAAAACTATATACTATAGAAAAATTTTATTCCAGTAGAAAGTTAAAAATTTTGCTCTTTTAGCAACTAAAAATATAATGGGAAATTTATAGAGGTAGAATTCAGTAGGTGAATATTTTACTTTTGTGTTTTTAATGTTAGTTACTAGTTACTAAGGTATTATTTTTCTTTAGACTATTTATTGAAAATACAATTAATGTTTCTGTGTTTTGTTTATTTTTCAATGTAGAAGAGTTTTTATAATTTCATCAAATTGTATTATTATTACTGAGGCTTTATTTTTTATATCATGTGATAAAGACAGCACTGTTTTTTACCTTTAAACCACAATATAAACTTTGAATGTTAATTTTTTTATAAAAAAAATATTTACTTTCTCACTATACTACAGAGAAAGTAAAGTGATTGCAAAAAAATCGATGTTGAGATTATTGTGGAAATATCCGTTTTGGGACCCCCTGAGTCCAAAAAAGTGTTTTTTACAAAATGTCTGTCTGTATGTATGTCTATCTGTAAGTATGACTGTATGTATACAAAGCTAGAGAGAAAACTATTCGATCGATTTCGAACAAATTTGCATCAGACATGTCAATTAGGCCTGTATAGATGCACCAAAAAAGTTTTTGAAAAACAACCCCCTTTTTGGACAAAAACCCCAAAAAAATCAGTTATTATTTTTTTATAAAAGAACGTCGAACTATTTTGATAAAACTTGGCTTATTTGTAGCCCTTAATGTACCCTACCATATTCAAAAAACCGCATCTTTCTAAGAATTCTCGTTTAGCTAATAATAATAATAACTGATTTTTGGTGGTTTTTTGGCCGAAAAGAGGGTTGTTTTTTAAAATGTTTCGAAACCTTTTTTCGTGCATCTATATACGCCTAATTGACATGTTTGGTGCAAATTTGTTCTAAATCGATCGAATCGTTTTCTCTCTAGCTAATAATAATAACATTTATTAGTCAATCTCCTACTTTAATATCACCTCTCCTTCCCCTCCTACAATTATGAAGTCACAGTGAATCTGTTTAATAATTTAAATATGTTTGTGAAAAAGTATGTTCCAGTTCCTGGTACCGTTTATTATAATGATTTTTTAAATTACTTTATTATGATAAAAAATAATATTTATCTTGTTCAAACTTATCGTTTATAAGTTGGGCCCAAGGAGATGGGGTTGGACATTCCCAGGAGTATAGTAGAGTTGGGCCTAACAAACCCTTCAAGGATACTTTACTCAAGATTGTCCGTGGGGTTACGTTCTGCATGAGGTGGCCCTGCTAATACTGAACATGGCGGATCTAGTCTGAGAACTAAACTTCCATGGCAGGGACGGTTGTAGTGTACAGCCGCTGGGAGTAGTGACCCCTCCAAGACCCTAACTCAGATATACACTTAATCTTCTACACACACACACCTATTTACACAAACTATGTTAGACATAGATATGTCACTCAGCACAAAAACAAATCGGGTTGTTCTATCTGCCTGAGCGATCCTCTGCACTCCGTCGGAGCTCAGAGGGTACAGGGGGAAAACCGAGGAGGCACACCGGGCTGCCAGGTGGTACAGGGGCCCGACTCAGCCTAACCAGCATGAGTAGGCTGTCCTATCAACTGGCAAAAACCTCACCTCTGCTTTCACTGCCAAATGGTGACTGGATGGGACCATGCAGGCAAGGGCGGGGGGGGGGACTCCCGAGGCCACTGGGACTGACGCTATAGGTGGTTTGAGGGCAGAGAGAACAGTTTTGAGTAGTCGGAAATGCTGTTTGCTCATACACACAACATAACAAATGCAATACTAAATAAACAATTATTAAAAATGAAATGGATGCCCAAAAAGAGAAAACTTTAAACCATCGGTTTCAGAGTTTACCAGCTCAACCAAACTATAAGGAAGGTCTGGGGAGAATTCCAGGACGAGAACACGCAGGAATCAAAGATGTCTGTTGATCCCGGCAGCTAAGAGACACCATTGCTAAACTCACCTTAAAACCCGAGCTCGCCACAGGGTCCGACAGCCTCTGTTGTCAATCTGTGACTAAAGGAGGGTGGAGAGAAGAGGGTGGTTGAGACAACTATGGAGATTACTTCAAAGGGGGATAAAACAAAAAAAAGAGGAAACCGACAAGCTGGGAGAGAAGGCAATGACACGAACAAGCTGCTGCTGCGGCCAGAAGCGAGGGGATGAACCCCTCGATGGTGCAGGGTGCCAGAACTCCTGTAGTGAACTCTCCTAGCAAGAAGCTAGACAGGAAAAGGCCTAGATTGTCGGAATCTGAAACCTCGGATACCCACGGTGCCAGCCTGATTTCTGAAGCGGAGAAAAAGGCACGGCCAGCAGGTACCACACAAGAGGATGTTACTCGCAAGATAACCACCAAAGGTACATACGCCATAGTAGTACGTTGGTAACGGGCGGCACCCTTCGGTATTGATGTTTGGTAAGGTATGTGCATAAGTGCTGCCTGCCAGTTACGCATTCGCCAGGGCTTGGGAAACCTTGCCATCAACAAGGACCTGCTTGGGGTGCTGGCAACAGTGCTTCTTGCAGGGCATGGGATGGCTTCCAGGAGATCTGGAGTGATGCTGAATTCACAGGGAGGTTCAGTGGGCATCCGAAACCATAGCCATTCGTTTGGCGGGTCTTGGCCTTTAAGCAGAAGTGCAAACTGGTATCATGGGTGCGAGGGGCACTAGTGGAGGCAACTTCAGTACCCTCGCAATTGCTGATTGTTACCCTCGTTGGGGTAGTGTCACTGCTGATAGGTAGAGGTTCACCCTGCCTGTCTATCTTCTGAGTGGGTGCTGGTGTAGAGTCTTCTGAATACGCTTCCGGTACTATATAGTCAAGAACATCTTGAGTTAAACACAAGTGCTAGGTGCTGGCATATTTATTCCAGAAGGCTCTCCACCAGCACTCCTCAGCTGAAACTCCACCGATGGGTTCAGAACCAATGATAGGAATATACAGATGCTATGGGAAAGAAAGTGTAAGAAAAAATCTTCAATCAGAACACTTGCAGAGATGGAGAGAGACGATCAGAGACGGGCACACAATTTCATTGATAGCCTTGATGGACATCTAAGCAGAACACTGCTGGGGCTTGGCCGGAAGTGAGGTTGTTGGTTGGTCTACTAACGGGACACAATTCTCTGAAGATTCACCTCCCCTGATGGAGAACAACCCATTATGTCGAAGGTGTGGAGAGAAAGAGGAAACTTCTTTCCATGTTTTATGCGAATGTGATGCCTTCACATCAGTGAGGCAGAAATATCTGGGACAAGGATACCCTGACACCAGTTGTTTACGAGAGGAAGGCACATGGTCATCGGTTGACACAGAGAAATGACATTTGGAGAAAGAAACATGGCCTCTACTTCTCCATCCTGTAACTGTTGTAGTAGTTTTACAACAGAAACACCTCATAAGATGCATATTAAAAGTCCCTAGAAATTCACATTCTTTGCTATTGTTTAAGCAGTTAAAATTTCTTCCTTTCCATGTCTCCATTTATATATTTTCAAAGTATTAAAATTATTTTTGGGTAGAATTTATCTGATGAGATACTCATAAAGACTGCGGTCAAAATACAATAGAGATTTGCCTAGTCCTTTTAAAGAAGCATGTGTGAAATTATATTTGCATCCTGCAACAAATATTTTTAATAGGATTCCCGCGTTTTTAAAGGACATGAATTCTAAGACAAAATTTGAAACTAAAAACCTGGTTATTTTCTATGGATGATGTGGAGTGTTTTTTAAAAGTGCTTGTTTGATGTTGGTAAATCTTTATCATTTGTTGAGTCTTGCTCCTAGTTTTTTAGTTAGGATAATTTTATACCAATGTCTACAGGCTCTGTCAAAAATTCGTGAACATTTTTGAATTTTATTGTATATTTTTTTTTATTCATAATGCATTTCATAAACTCCACCTTTTAATTTTATGTAATAGCATTTTATTTTTCGATTACAGTCATTGTTAGCACATTAGGAGTTTGCTTTAGTTCTTTTGTTGGAGAGCCAGAAACAGGCTGAGCCTATACATGTCCTACATTTTTTATATAGATATTATTGTATAATTTATTTTTTAATATCTATTTTTGTAACTTTAGTTTAATTTGGATATTCAAATGTTTATAGATACTGTGTTGTCCTATATTGTATTGTACTATTACCTCTGTGAAAAATAAAGATTTTTTTCTATAAAAAAAAGTACCAGGGTGAGTCAACCCATTGTCAAGAATAAGCAGAGCTTTTCTGGGAAGGGTTTTATGTCTAAAAACTTTTTAACGTAAGGAACAAACTCCTTGCTAAACCGCTCCTTAAAAATAATTTCTTTCATCCATGTATGTTTTGGTTTCTTTAGGATAGTTTAGTATACTAAACTGGTAAGTCAGTATAATTGCCGCCCTTGTCTGAACATCTTTTCATATTTTTAAATTCATGTGGAATTTTTTGATTATCCATTCAAGCAAAGTTTCAATGTATGCTCTCCTGTTACATTACTGTGTGCCAAGATTGCTATTCTATCCTTACTTCTTCTATAACCTGTAGCAGATTTTTCATTTTGTGATGTAAGAACAAATAATGTAACTTATTAAAAACAACTACACTCTCACTTTCAGCAAAAATTTCTCTCCATGTATGTTCAGTAGTATACCACTGTAGCGCTTTTTAATCTATTAACAAATGATATCAAAACCCCCGTTCTTTTGTAAATTCTTCATCAAATTTTAAAGCTTTTTTCTTCAGTATTAGAGACCACTAATGGGTGTTTCCTTTTTCTGTGTTGCTTAAACAACAAATAAAGTGTTTTAATGACCTTCTCATATTCACCTCCTTTTATATTTTTTCTTTTTTTCTGGGAATTATTAACACACCAAGCCTCTCAATGTCAAATTTGTTTCTAAACACATTTCCGAAGCCAATTTAAATTCACCCTCACCATTATCTAACCCTCTAACGCACCCTCTTCAATGCTTCATATTTTATATCCACATATAAAAATGTTTTCATATTTTGTTTCTTTATTCTAACATGTTCTTCTGGCTTGTTTTTTCTTCTTTTACTTCATATTCACTATTTTTACAGTACACTAATCACTACGGTAACACAAATCATAAACAATTTGTCACTAACGCAACAAGTAGTTCGAGTATACCACTGCAAAAGAAACTATTTGGAACTTAACCGCTCGATTGCTTTATTGTTTTCACAAGTTACCTTGGCTGAAGGATGCACTCAAGCCCCTTACTATATGATCACAAACAATAGCACTCGATAACAAAAACAAGGGCGTCATTAGCTTACTAGCCCCTGCCAACCAATCACTACAATGATGAGGAAACGCCAAAAATAACAATACATAGTACTGTACCCACTTTGGGCCTGTCTAGATTTACGAAAAGTTAAGTTTACAGGACTTTACTGTAAGAGCTTTTAGATAGATTTTGAAGAAAGAATCTATTGCGGTAGTTATTCTAACCAGGGGTCATCAAACTTTTTAGCCTAAAGGCCACATTGACTCCTCCAATAAGTCCCAAGTATCAAGACTAACTCATCATACCAAAATATTTTAATTTTGAATTACTCAGAATTACTCAATTTTTGTTTCAGAACTGAGATATCTATGGCGCAGGGTGCAGGGGGTGAACTTCGCTCAGTCCACAATTTCAGTTGCTACTCACAGGTAATTAATTATCGAGACCATTTCATTGTGGTGGAGATAGCTGATGTATTTGGTGTGCGTTACATATTGTTATCATCTGCCACGGTGGCCATGGTTGTTAAAGCGTCATTGCTTTATCAATCGTCATGGCAACCATCAATGGAAAGGTTCCGGGTTCAATTCCCATTGACCCCGAATAATTTTCTAAATGGTACGACCAAGTTAAATGTATAGTTTGCCATCTTACGGAGAGTAGAAAAGTTAAGTGCAGGGACATGGCAATGCTACCGTAGTACAGCACCATCTTCTGTGGAGTGGCAGAATTAAGCAAATACATCAAATACAGGCAACTCCTGATTATCCGGGATAATTACCGGCAAGACCATCACGGATAATGTGAAACCCGGTTTAAGCAATTTGTTATAGTATAGGGCCCAAATACAAGGTATTATGCAAGAATTAATTATAATGGTTATACTGTATCTTTAATCACTCCTAAAACGTATAAAAAAATTACAAACACATCATTATTTAGATTGAAATAGCAGTACAGCAATATATTACTTACAATTTTCAAACACGTTTAAAATAGTCCAGAATGTTCAACAACGATTAATATAGTCCGTCAGAGTTTTTTGTTTTTTCGCGTTTGCTTCCTTTTTCAAAACTGTTGATCTTATTTTTCGTAACACGAGCTCGTCACATAATAATGCATCACCTTGACCGTCTAAATAGTCAAGAAGGCCTTCGACGTAACTCAGAGCTGTGCCGTGTGTCACTTTCGGCTAGAGATGTTACGTCAATAACATAACTGCTGCTCTATTCTCTAACAAAATGTGAATAGATGCTACTTGTGATTGCAGTAGCATCAGTTTTGTGTTAAGTCGTTATTCGTTTGCTTCAAGGCCGCTCGTCTTCCTGTCACCCGCATTTTTTCACTTCTCGCCCCACCACCTCTCTCGTCTCTCGGCCTGGTTGAGCCGCAACCCGTATAAACCGATCCCGTTTAATCGGGAGTTGACTGTATGCTAGGTTAGTCGAAATGTACAACACCATCTTGTAGCGATTAACAGAGCTGGATAAGTTCTGCTGCGTGATCGTTTAACTGGAAAATTAGAATGCTTTCAAATATAATCCACGCACCAAGGACGCGTAAAAAAATGTGTCCATAGGAGACAACCAAGAATTGGACAGTTAATTTGGAGCGACAATTGTGTTCTGAAAACCAAAATATGATACGACTAGTTTGTTTTGTGACTATAGTTTCTTAGTGAAAATAGAGTGTATTTACTAGTATTAATTGGCATTATTTTTAATTGAATTTAAGTGCATTTTGTGTGGATTTGTATAAGTATGGAAAAGAAATGAAAGGTAGATTGTGAGTGCAGAACATTTAAAGATCAATGGCGAGTAAAACTAAAAAATATGTTTGATTGTTTTTATAACTTTAATCGTTAGCACAAGGGGTAGGTTGATAAGGGTTGAAACATACAGAAATTATAACGCTCTTAGAAGGCACAGTATCAAATATGTTCAGATAATTAATTGTAAACCTTTTAAATTTTATTTAAAACTATTTCTAAAACAATTTTTAACAAGACCTTCCCTTTCTATAAATAGTGACCAAAATAAGGCGGCAGAACAAAAAAAATCATTCAAAATTATTGTAAATGTTCTAATTATTACCAAAATTCTTTGGCCGCAACTTTTTGTTTGATAACTGCAACACTTAATGCCAAGGGTAGATAAATTGATTTAGTGCCTGCCTAACTTATGGGAACTTTCAAGTAAATGATAATAAAGAGGAACTTCAAAATCTATCCTGCGCCTGTAAGCCAAGGCTGGCTTGTATTACAATAAACCTGATTATTAATGACCCATAAGGTCTAACGTTTAAAGATGTGCCATGTCAGGACAAAACAATCCCATACAGTCCTCTTCAATATAACTTATCATTCACCAAATTTTGAAGATAATCTTTTGTAATTTGTAGAAAATCATTCACGAACATCTAAATTATAATTCGTAGGTGACACAAATTGTACATTTTTACTATAGATATTTCGATATTTGCACATAAACAAGACGAAAAACATGATTTTCAGTCGAGTCACTTGACAGCGGTAAAACATCGAGGCCAATTTTGTTACCTACTAACTGCATGGAGCTTTCTGCAAATTTAAATATCATACGCACATGGTGGAAACTAAAAATAAGACCAGTATTAGTAAAAACGGTGTATACAAGCGATATTCTAGTCGTACGCGAGCGCTTTATCAACGTAATATCGTAGGCCAGCCTTCTCAAGGTTGGCTCCGCTCGCTGGATTCAATGCTTTTACTCGAATGGTAATGCACACCCTTAATAAACTTGCGTATTACTCTTCAAAGTTACAAACAGTTTTCAAACAATCTTTTAAAATGTACGAATATATTTGTTCAAATGCATAGGCTACATCTGAAATACACAAAATTAGTATCAAATTGTTTATTTGCATTTTTTAATTTTGAAAGTTTTAATAGAACTACAGTAACATGATTTAAAATTGGGAATTGTTGATTTGAAATTAAAATTGAAGTTTTATTGCTGCTTAAAGTGCAAGTCTTATAATATTTTAAAGCTACGAGCCAACAACTTTGAGCTTGTTTACAAACAGCTTATATGATCACTAATTAACCGTTATAAATATTGGTATAGAGCCACTGATACATATCTGTAGGATTTACTAGTTAGATTGGATCAGATTTAGGTGAAACAGTATTTTCATCTCAATAAATTAAACTACTCTAACTCTATGTTATTTAACACTAGAAGGCTGTGTTCGACTATCATACTTCCATATTATTTTACTAAATGTGCAATTTTTTTTTAAACGTCCTGCTCATAGAACATGTCTCAAATAATTATTTCTCTAAATAATTAATATAACAATTTGCTTAGTAAATGTAGTTATTGCTACATTCTTGTTACTGCGGCTGATGTTAAAATGAGACCTTCTTAATATTGTTATCTGCATTTGCTTTTATAAATACATATTTTTTTAATTACTTATTTTCATTTAGATGTCAACAAATTTATAATTTGTGAAACATGTGTAAAAAAATATAAAACTAACCAATACTAGCTATTCTACATAACTTACAATTTAAAAGTTCATTCAAAAATGGAACAGCTAGGGCGTCATTCGACCTCAAAAACAGATGAAAAAGTTCAAAAGTGGCCAAACTTATTCATTTAAACAGTATTTTTCGAGAGCTTACTGAAGAACTTAACATCTTGTGCAGGACCTTGCAAATTATTTTAACTGATAATTTTTAAATGAGATTAGTGAGTGCAAAATTGGTTCACAGACTTTAGACTGATGAACAGAAGGAAAATCGTCAGTCAAAGTCGAACATAAAGATCATGCTCATTGTTTTTTTCGATAGTGAGGTCACAGTGCCATCAGAGTTTGTTCCAAGGGGAACAACTGTAAACTGTGAATTTTACAAGGGATACTGGAACGTTTGGGAAACAAAGTGCGAAAAAAGAGATCAGAAAAATGGGCCAATGACTTCCTTCTTCATCAAAACAACACGCCGTGCCACAAATCGCCTTTGATTCGCGAGTTTTTGGCCGGAAAAAGCCTTCCTGTCTGTCCACATCCGCCTTACTCGCCAGACTTAGCACTACGTGACTTCTGGCTTGTCGCAAAAATAAAAAACGTGTTAAAAGGAAAACGTTTAGATACCATTCCCAACACTGAGGTTGCCATGACCCAGCAGCTGAAAGCCCTCTCAGAAATGCTTCCAGTCATGGATTCAACATTGGGACAAATGCATCGCTAGCCAAGGACAGTACTTTGAAGGAGATTAATTCAAATTCTATGTAAGCCTATTACTTTGAAATAAAATTATTCACCACATTTTTTTATCACACCTTGAATTAAAACATTGACAGATGAACCTTTTTATTAAAAAAAAGTAGTCCCCTCAACAACATACTTCTTAATATTAACTTAATACTCGTAATATTATCAAATTAATAACCTGCTTAGATGTTATAATGAAAATATAATTTTCCAGAATTTCTGTTTCTCTTTAAATAAAGCTTTCAATTATTGTGTATTACATGACCTACCTTTACTGAAATTGTTAACCCCTTGCCCCCCCCCCCCCCCCCCCCCCCCCCCCCCCCCCCCCCCC
>JAGFPH010001485.1:105342-144094 GCA_018207615.1 Philaenus spumarius | reverse complement strand
CCCCCCCCCCCCCCACCAAGCCTCCAAAAATCTTAGAGGGTCATTATATAAAAAAATCCTGTTTTGCAACATAAAATATATACAAAGTATTGTTAACTTATTTTCAGTTAAAAAAGTAATAAAGGGACTTTATGAACACTCTGTATATATTCGAGGTCTGTCTAAAAAGTTCGATGAATGGTATGATAAAACCATAAAACAGAATGTACACTAGAAATTCCTTTATTGGCCTTCAAAATACTCTCCACCAGACACAACGCACTTCTGACAACGTTCGTATAGTGCCACAAAACTGTTGGAGAAGTCTTCATGTAGAATCGTTTTCAGAATTGCCGTCACTTGGTTCTGAATCACTTCAACGTCTTCAAACCGTGATCCCTTTAAGGCCTTCTTAAGACGTTGGAGCAAAAACAAATTAGCATACGAAAGATCTGGAGAGTACGGTGGGTGTTGCAAAACTGTTACGCCATGCTGAGTCAAAAATTGGCGTACAATGATGCTGGCATGCTACGGTGAATTGTCGTGCAGTAACATCCAATTTCCAGTCTGGAACATTTGTGGTCTAACATGCCGGATGCGCTGCAACAAACGTTTGAGAACCTCCAAGTAGAATGCGGCATTCACCATTTGGCCAGCAGGAACGAATTCTTAATGGATGATTCCTTCTTTGCCAAAAAATGTGATCAACATGATCATCACTTTGGATTTTTCCACGCGGCTTTTTGTTTGTCGCGGGGAAGAAAGTAACTGCCATTCCATTGATTGCCTTTTCGTTTTGGGGTCGTACTGATAACACAAAGTCTCGTCTCCCGTAACAACGTAACCCAGAAAAGTCGGATCCCGGTCACAAATATCAATGAAATTGCCACTGGCCTCAAAACGTCTTGCTTTTTGATCATCTGTTAGGATATGCGGCACAAATCGTGAACAAATCTTGCGTTTGCCCAATTGAGGATGGTTGACCTGAACGTCGTTCGTCCTCCACCGAAACTTTGCCAGAACGAAAGCGTGCAAACCAATCGTACACACATTTCCTACTCACAGCATCCTGCCTGTACACTTGCACCAACATCATAGGTTTCTGTCGCCGTTTTACCCATTGTGAATCAGAACTTAATATTGTGTCATTATTAAAAACATATAGTTATTACAGTAACACGAAATACTTATATCCGAATGTTGTTCGTTATATCGGAATGTTTCTAGGTCGTAGGTCCTATTCCTCTCCACAATTACATTTACTATTTTACTATACAAATCAGCTGATCCATTTTCAACGTATTTTTTATTATTAATAATATTAATAAACTGCATTGGTTTAATGAATAGTAGACCTTTCCTTTATCTCCATCTCCATTGAATTGTCAATAAGGGCGCACTCACGCAATTCGCTGCCCTGTTGTACTGTTCTATTATTACTATTGATGTGTTGCGGCCCATCAAGAAAACAGACAGGAAAGACTTATTTATGAATCTCTGGATTGCTCTTAGAACTTCATTAACTACTTCAGTGACAGACAGTTGCAAGTGTTGAGCGTAACTTTAGTAACCTAAAACTGATAAAGACTTATATTTATGCTTTATTATGTCACAGGGGAGACTGAATTCTCTGATTATCCTGTCTATTGAGAACAACGAGACACAAAAACTAGACTTTAAGAAAATTCTTTCAAATTTGCTTGTGCAAAGGCCAGGTGAATGCCATTTAGTGTACATTTAGTTAGTACATGCTTATCCTTAACCTTATCATTATTTCAAACACCTAGCTCCATTTTGTATTTCTATTCAATTTATGTATTATTGAGGTTTTCCTCACTATTTATTATTTAGTGTGGAATTAATAAGTTTACTCACATTGTTAGTAATAATTGGATTTTTAATACAATTTTATTTCAAAACATGTTTAACTTTCTATTTTAACTCCCGTCTGTGTTATTCATACTTGTAATTAACTAATTAAGGTAATCTAATTGGGTCCCTCTATTTTACAGATAGGGAAATTGGTGGTGAATAGGAAGGAGGATGAGTGCATCGTGGGGGTGGGGCACCTGAAATATCTCACAACGGACACCTACAAACTACACGACGGCCCTGCAATACAGTAATGGTGAATGGTGAATAGTCTCCAGTCCCTCATGCTCTTCTAAAAGTTAAATTATGAAACTTCTTTATCAAACACTTTTGCATAGGCCGATTTTAAAGTGAAGAAGATTACATGCACTAACTATTTCGAGTGATTAGGATATTCTGGTACATTTGGCTGAAAAATCAGGAGACAGGCTAGAGCTGAGTTCATTTTTCTAACTATTTATCATGCCAGTAAAGTTTGCTAATAGTGACTGATGTATTAAAAATAAAACTAACTATTGTAAATGTGATATTGCAAATGCAAATTTTAGAGTAAGTAATCAAGTAGAAATAATGTAAATCCAAACCACAAGAACCAAATAAATCATAACTTTCTTGTGATTTAAAGGTAGATCTGAGTGAATTGTTATAAATTTGTGGTTGATTAGAAGTAGGAAACAATCAATCATGGACCAGTTTTTTTTAATAAATTGTATAAGGGAGAATTTAGGAACTACATTGTATTCTAAATAACACAATAATATAGAATGTCTTGCCTGAGTTTTCCAGTAACTTTCTAAATCGTGCTTGATGAAGTGAGTAAAATAAATTCATCTATAGAAAGTTAGCGAAATATGAAAATTTGAATGTAGCTTTGTCGGCTGATAATAATCTTGGTAAGATGCTAGATAATCCTAAAGACAAAATTCAAGAAGACGACAAATCCGGAATTTATTGTATTAATTGCGAAATATGTCCTAAAAAATACATAGGTCAAACCATAAGAAGTATGAAGGTAAAGAACACTTTTCTCATTAAAATATAATAGCCCTGATAAATCTGCTATGGCTAAGCATTGTTTAGATGAAAATCATCATTTTAAAATAGAAAATTCTAAACTGTTCATGAAAATTTCTGAAAATTCAGAAAAACGTAACTAAACCCATCACATTATACGCTTGGAAAACTTTTTATATTAACAAATACCGTAACATAATTGTGAATAATGAATTAGGTCCTTTACAGAATTCTTTATTAATGTAATAATGCATTGTTTTGTTAAATATTAATATTAGTTTAGTAATTTTATTTAAGTTATATTGTTATTGTTAAACTATTTGATTAACGATAGGCGGTGTTTAACACCTTAGCATAGGTTTATGACACACCCCCTGTAGGGCACTCCCCTTCTAGGTAGGTATATATACGGTGCCTTATCACACTGTTAGATTAGTTGCAGTTTGGTTACTGTAGCCTGTGCATCACTGAGGATGGCGACATTGTCGTTGAAACGCGTTTGAGGTTAGTAAATGTATTTATTGTGAGATATTGTGTTCAGGTTTTATTTTATCTAGTTACTTTCTCACAAGTCAAGCTCATTAGTTATTTATTTACATCTATAGATTACATTTACATTTATATTACCAACTGTTGGAAGCAATATAATAATATCATATTATGTAACACCAGATATTTGATTTATTATACAGGAAGCCTTTTGTTTGCTTTTACCTAACCTTAAAAAAATGTTAGTTATGAAAAATAATTACCTGATTCTAAATTTGCCAAATTAAAGTGTTTTGGTTCCATGTAGGCCTAACATAAAATTACGTTAAGTTTTTAATACATATCAGCTGTTTTGTTTATGATATGTAACAACAGCTGTTTCAATTGAATTAAAATACAGTAAACTTTTTTGTTGTTTTTGTTTGTATTTGCTTTTAGTTTGTTAATCTAACCTAAAAAAGCTGTTTATGTGAAGAATAACAAACTGATTATAAATTTGCTAAATTGGATGCTGTGGTAATGAATGTAAACAAACTTGTGCAGCTAAGTTTTTGTCCTGAACAGCTAAATAAAATTTTTGCTAAATCCTTTCTTAGTGTGCGTCTATGACCACATAAGAATATACCTATAAATTATCGCATTTGTATCTTAAGTAGTTTTTGCTCCATGTTGATTTTATGTCAGTCACTGAGTCAGTCAGTCATTCAGTCAAGTCAAAGTCTCTTATATTATATAGATAGTGCCAAAATACAACACAAAGAAAAAACTTGAAATAGGTCCCCAATAGGTACTTATAATTTGGTTTCCATTACAGATGTGGGTACAAAAATAAAAATGATTTGTTCAATAAAATCCTTATTTCAAATAGCTTAACAAAATTTCAGTAGGAGTTTGTTTTGAAAGCTAATTGTTTATATTTCAATGTGGAGATTAAATCTTTGTTTCACCACCTTGTGTAATCTATTTGGCAAAGCTTAATAATTAATTGTCTGTGCACTGTACTAACTGCCAAACAAGTGATTCATCAAGCTATGAGTCATATTAAGAGTTTTAAAAGCCCATTCAGTCAATCAATTTAATTACAAACATCCTTAACTTAAACACTATGACAAATCTTAAATAAGATTAGGTATTATATTTTTGTAATTTGTATTAGTTTTATGTTGTTAGTATTTTTTAGCAATCACAAAAGTACAGTGTACATTATATGAAATTTTTTCTGTTAAAACTACAATTTTTTACTTTGTTCTTAAAAAACAATCCTCTTTTTATATACTAGAGGGCTCCGCCCCCTGCTTGCTTCGCTTGCCAACCCCCGCGTTGACTCGCTTCAAAGCAAATGTAAACAAGTTATTTTATATAAATAGGCCTTACTATTAAATTATAATTATGTCTTATTTATTTTAATTAGGATGTAACATAGTACAGTAGTTTCTTATTTTTAAATTACTTAATTTATTAAGGGTTTATTCTCTAGCTTTAAGGAAAGTATAACAATTAACATTTTTACTACATTTTCACCCCATAGCAGCAAGGGACAAAATGTCAATCTATGATACTTTTTTTATGTATGTTGGAAGAAATAAATATAAAAATTTTCAGTTTAATAACTTTAATGAAAATATAATAATTAATTTTTATTGTTTTAGGGGTTATCACATATTCAGCCCTTAAAAGTACGTGACAAAATGCAAATCAATTGACTTTTTCTATGTATCTTGTAAGAAATAAATGTACACAATTTCAGCTCTCTAGCTTTAAGAAAAGTATAACAATTTATTGTTTTAGGGGTTATTTTAACAATTAAATCTAAATTAACTCTAGCCTATGTTACTCAAGAATAGTGCAGTTTTTTATTAGTAAAACTATGTCTTAAATCGGTTCAGTAGTTCCAGAGATTACCCACTACATACAAACAAATAAACAAAAAAAATTTGCCTTTTTATAATATTATTAATAATAACCCCAAAGCTAAGATGGTAAATAATGTTAACTGTTCAAATCAAATTATTTCGCATATTTTATAACAGCAATTATAATAAAGGTTAAAAGAACCAGCAAGGCTCACTCAGGTCTACACTTTAATAAAAACCTAACCTAAAAGTTCGAAATTTAATAATCGCTTCAAAGTTTGAAATCAGCTGTTAATGGAAATAATGGAGCAAACAGCTGTTGTATCTGTTATTTTATTCAATTGGTTGCTATGGTAATAAATGTAAATAAATACATGTGATGATTCATCAGTCACCTAACGTAAGATTTTTTCCGACAAAATTTACAAATATTGAAATAAAAATGGTTTTTATCAAAATAAATTATAGCCTATGTGACTCAGGGATAGTGTCGCTTTTTATTAGTAAAACTATTTTTTCAATCGGTTTAGGTAGTTCCAAAGACTACCCCCTTCTTACGTCGTTCTCAATCTTAGGCCTTAAAGCACTTTAAATAAAAGTACATTACTGTACATATAGTGATGTGACTCGCTGATTCATCATTGGAGATAAGAGTTAGTAAACCATTGACACGTCTAAATTGAGAATAGCGGCCTTTACATTTGGGCACTTTCCTGTCGGAAAGAGTCTATGTATGAAGGTTACAGATGGAGTGGGGATTTGCGTAAGCGCTAGCATGAATGTAATCCCGGGCCTAGAGATTTCTAGAAGTCTAAATTCAATACGAGCCCCACACTTAAATCATCGTAAGATCGCTCAGTGGCCAAAAATCTGAGAGTTGCTGTTAATGTCCATCAACGCTGATACATTTAATCAGGTGGGTATCTTGTTTTGTAATTCTTGGTCCTACTTTTTGAAGTAACAGTTCATAAGACGAAGGGCACATTCTCAAGTAATTGATGAAATCTTCTGGGTATTCTAGGTTTCTCGTATTTCATTTATCAATGGTAAATGACAAAAACAGTGTCTGCACTATTTCACCCAAACCCTCTTTTTTCTTTCTTTAATCAGTCCATTTACAGTTGCCATTTTTCCAACAATTGCCAGTGTGACAGCCTTCTCTGAAGTTCCATAATAAAAATTAACAAAGAAAAAACAAAAATTAACAAACAAATAACACAACTGATTGGTTTTTACTGGTGCACAAAACTGGGCGCGTCACCCAAAACTGTTTGTCTGACGACAACTCCACACTCCGGCGATTGCGAGCAGGATTCCTCTTTACACTCGCGTTCTTTCCATCGCACCATCAAGTAAAAACACTTTCGTCTGGGAAAGCGCATCCTCACTTTTTTGCCTTCCAAATCTTTCCCACACGATTGCTTGGACAGTTTTATTCGCGTACTATACTTCACGATCCAAGCGCGTGGGAAAGAATGTATGTAAAGGCTACTTTATCGTCTACTAATTAAAAGAACATTAAAGACTTTTTTCGACCTGAAAACAACAAGAACATTAAATTTTGAGTGTTCACGTAATATACTGTAATTACTGTATAGTGCTTGTATTTGCATAATTCTTGTTCTGTATTTTCGATTCAAACTTTGTTTTATTACGTTTTAATGTAAATAAATGTGTTCCTTTGATAATCCAACCTACTGCAACAGTTTTTCAAAACTAGAGAGTTCTTTTTTGGACATCCGGTATTTAATTATCTGAGGGCTTTTCATCTTTATTTACTTTCCTTAAAAATAAAAACAATTGATATAAATATGAATTTTAAAAGTAAACAAATATATTATTTTACTTACCCTACTGCTCCATTAGCTAGTATTTGTGTTTGCTTGTTGAGGGTTTCAGAGATGTTCTGCGGAGAGTATAATCTAATTGGAGAATTAAACTGTTTGTTAACTATAGTAGGTCTTGTCGTCATTTTGTTTTCTAAAACATATCAGAAAACCATTATTAATTATTGTCATATTAGTTGTTGAGCTCAAATATTCTATAAACGTTTCACAACATGACTGATATTTAAAACTTGTCCCAATAGTTTTTTTGAACTTAAAATTTTATAAAAACATAATTTACATTTTTTACTTGAACCATTAGTTGTCGAACTTAAAGTATGTACAATATATCTTGTATTACTTCTCCCTTCAAACTTAATAAAAAACTTTAGTTAGATTTAAAATTATTAGTAGTTGGATGAAGTTCATGGTACATCTGCCCCTGAGTATGCCACTGTGTATAATAGGGTAAATCAATTTAAACATGGCCGTACATCAACAAAAGATGAACATCGTTTGGGACGTCCAGTAGAGGACTACAAACGTTATAATCGATCAAGTCAACGATATGGTGTTAAGCAAACGGCGATTTAAAATGCACAAGCATATCATTAAGTACCATAATTATATCATTAAGGTACCGTGATCTCAATTTTACACAAAAAACTGGGTATGAAAAAGTTTCAACAAGAGTGCCGCATTTGCTCACAGAGGAGAATAAACGCAATCGTGTGGATTATTCTGAGGTTAATTTTGCGCTTTTCATCATAATCCGGATGAGTTTCTGTGTCGATACATAAGTGTGAACGAAACATGGATTGATTACTACAAGTCAGAGACAAAGAAACAGTGAAAAAAGTGGGTTTTTGAAGGCGAACGGGCTCTGAAGAAGGTGAAGACGGTGAAAACAACTGAAAAGGTTATGGCCACAGTTTTTTGGGATGCAAGAGGTATTATTTAGATCGATTGCTTGATAAAATAAAAAACAATAACTGGAGGTTATTATGTATCGTTATTGCACTGGTTGAATGAAGAAATCAAAACTAAACGCCCTAATTTGAAAAAGAAAAAAGTACTCTTTCATCAAGAAAATGCACAGCTTCATACCTGTGCAGTTTCAATGGCTAAAATCGTGGAATTGAAGTTCGAATGGTTACAACATCCACCGTATTCACCAGATTTGGCTCTTGTGACTTTTCGATATTTCCAAACTTGAAAAAATGGCTCGGCGGACAACGGTTCAGGACGAACAAAGAAGTCATCTCCCAAACAGATGCTTATTTTGAGGACCTTCCGAAATCTTATTTTTTGGACGGATTAAGAAAGCTGGGGAAACGCTTAGAAAAGTGTATAGAGCTAAAAGGAGATTATGTTCAAAAATATAAAAAAAGTTGCCCAAAATATTTTGTTTTTGTATCTTTTCTAAGGACTTATTGAACGCCTCTCGTACAAGCTTACATTATCTAGTAAATTTTTTTCAAAAATGTATATATATGATAAACATAACATTATTTAGAAGACAGTTTATAATTCATTGTATTCTACTTTTAATTTAAGAAAACCTTAAATTTTAATTTGCACATTGGTTCTGCTATGAAAAATATTTATTTACTATATATCTAGTAAATTAAGTTTTTTAAAAATTATTATTATTTGACTATCAAACATTAAAAAAAAACAAGTGGGTTGATGGTCTAACATAAAAATTAAATAATTTGCCTTCCCATTATAATATTTTCTGAATAAATTAAAGTCATATGATTGTACGACTGTAGTCAGATAAGAAGTAATTCACATTTTCTTAAAAGATAATGTTTTCATTATTTTAATTTAGGACAATAATTTTTTTAATGTTAAAATATTATAAAATTTTAAGTACATTATATTGTTCAAATATCGATTCAATTTTAAGTTGAATTTTTTATCTTAAAATTTGTTGACATTACTGCAGTTGAGAAATTAAAACGAATAAAATGTTTTGAATTCACATTATAAATAAACATTAAGTACTAAGTTTAATGCCATTTGCCATTTAATGCACTGAGAATAGTAAGAACTACATTCAATGATGCCAAAGTGATTCTAAAAAGACAAAAATAACATACTCCACTTATATTGACAATTCTGAATACAAATGAGTAATCGTACAAGAAATGCTATTACGAGGTCAATAGGTTACACTTTCTGTTTGTATCTCTTTCTCAAATGCATACTATGTGTTATCAGGCCCGTTTTACACCCTGCCAGCGCCCTAGGCACAACGAAGAGTAGCGCCCCTTTTCATTCCCCTGCCAGCTGATTACGCCCCCCCCCCCACCAGCCCTACCATAACGCCTATACCCTGTAAATTTAGATTTAGTCTGAAATGCCAGTTTTGGTTCTCAAAAAAAATCAGGATAATTTGTAAAGCAGAGTTAAGGGACATTAAGTCTAAAGTTGCTTAGCAACCAGTGGCGGTGGAAGAGGGCGCGAGGCGGTCTGTGTGGCTGGCACACGTGACACGTCAGGTACAGCGCGGAGCGCCGGCGCCGGGCGCGGCTGTGATTTGGGTCAGATGTTGGCTTTCGGCAGTGGCGCAATAAATGATGCATGCAGACACAACCACGGCAATTTTTGTTTGTTTTTCCATTCTTTGCGCCCCTCCAAAAATGCCAAATGCCTAGCGCCCTAGGCACGAGCCTACCGTGCCTATTCGGTAAAACGGGCCTGTGTGTTATTAAATATAACGTACCATAAGTGTATTCTTATTGAGTTACTTAGTAAAGTAAAATGGTAAATATATTGCTAACTATTTCAAAAACATAATATGGGGTGTTTCAAAATAATTATAGGGGTTTTAAGGCTTTGTAGTATTTATTACATTTAACTTACAATTATAAATAATACATCAAATGAAAGAGCAACTCAAACAGTTTTGTTGGTACATCTGTGCGCATGCTAGTAGCAAAGATGATAACTAGTAAACAGAATGGTTTTTGTGTTTTACAGTTTACAAGGACTGAATCTATAGGTACAATGCAGCTTGCGTTCCATATTAAGTACAAATGTAATCCTCCAAGTGATAATAACATCCGTAGGTGACATCATCAGTTTGAAGGCTGTTGCGGCATAAAATGAATTCTTAAGTAATTTTGTTAGACAAAAACAATGTTGATAAATGTTTAACAATAGTAGAATTGTATTAGCAAGGAAAATTAGGCAATAACACAGTAATGTAGAATAGATAGTTACGTAATTAGAAATAATGTAAATCACCTAGTTGTATAGGCTAAAATCAAAGTAAGACTAGACCCCAGGTGTAAAAGTTTTTAAATAGGGAGAAAAGATTAGAAAGGAGGTCTTTTGAGAAAGTTCTTGGGTGAGAAGAGAAGTCTTGGGAGAAGGAGAGACAAGAGAAGCTTTTTTCGTGAGGAGTGCCAGCCTAGGTGGACGTCAGGGCAAGGGAGCTGAGCTGTCCGACTGTCCAAGCTACCAGGACAGAATAGAGATGAGGGCACAATTTGTGAAAGTTGAGGAATAATTGTTTTAATTAAATTACAAGTGAAAAAACATAGACCAAGACTTAACTAAATATCCCTTGCTGAGGAAGTGTGTAAGCGGAAAAAATAAAAAAAAAATAAAAATAATAATAATTGTTTTATTTAAATTCTGGGTTAGAATCAGTTTCTGTGGGTTGATTTACTGGAAGAGTTATATATATTTTTAAAGAATTCATATATGGAGAGTAGAAATTTGTACCCAGTTTTGCCCGTTGTGTAAAGCATCAGATTTAGACTAAGGTTTATTGTTGTTTTCACACAGTGTAGAATAAAATGTGTGTAGAATAAAATAGATGTTTATGTATCCTTATATATACTATACAGTAGAACCCCTCTTAACCGGTCTGGTTGAGACCGAGTTTGGCCGGTTGATCCGAGGTTCCCGTAAAAAATAGATGTTTGTTCAAAAATAACCTGCAATACATATTTCATAAATAACCAAGCAAATAAGACGTTATTGCAACTTATTTTATTGGATGTACTGTACATACATACATAAGCAAACAAACACCAACAAATTAAACATTTTAACTTACATAAACTTTGAAAACTTAATTTACATATACTAATTTATATATGCAAGAACTTTTGTTTTCACAAAATTCAGTAAAAGTTCCGACAAAGCAACAGGCGAAGAAAGAGAAACAAAGGATGCCGCTTTGTTAATTGATTCAAAGAAAAAATACAGTTGCCGCAGAAGCAAGAGAGGAATCAAATCTTGCTTCCGCTTCCGCGGCAACTGTATTTTTCTTTGAATCAATTGACAAAGCGGCATCCTTTGTTTCTTTTTTACGCCCCTCCTCCCCTACCACGACACTCCCCTGTTCCCCTGCCGCACACCTAACGTTGCGTCACCCCGCTTTGTTTTCTAGGAAATGTCCGTCAAACAATCACTGCTTCAGACTTTGGCCAGTTAATAAATTTGACTCTGTTGTTCTTTGTAATAGGCTGGTTAACCCGAGGACTGGTTAATCCGAGGCCGGTTAAGAGAGGTTCCACTGTATATGTAATCCGCTCATTAAAGCTAAAGTCAAGCGAGTTGTGCATCACTGTTAAGCAAGTTGTTTCGTAATAAGACTCTTTGGAAAGGGAAGAGTATGGAATGACCAAGAGTGACTGAAGAAATTGTTGAACGGGTCAGAGTCTTTCACGCGTAACCCCAAGAAATCAGTTCGGGAGGTGAATAGCAATTCCAGGGACTTCTGTGTGGAGAGTTTTCAGGAGATGCTCACAACTACGACCTTATCGTTTGCAATTGTTACAAGCTCAAGCTCTAAAGCCCACAGACTACGGTTTAAGTGTCAATTTTACAAACTATTTGTTTCTGCGTGACGATGCAGATTTTATGGATTGTGTCGTCTTCAGTGATGAATCGACATTTCACCTAAATGGACATGTGAACACTCATAATGTGCGCATCTGTGGGTCAGCAAATCCTAACGAGATGGTAGAGTTGCAACGAGACTCCTATAAATTGAATGTTTTTTGTGCTATATCCCAGCACATAGTTTATGGACCTTTATTTTTTGCTGAAGCTGTAACTAGTGATTCTTATCTTGATGCGCTACAACTATGGTTCTTTTCTCAATTAAAAGAAACTGAACTACAGAACTTCATTTGCCAGCAAGATGGTGCTCTGCCTCACTGGTATAACTCACTACGAGATTGGATAAACGACTTTGTAGCGGACCGCTGGATTGGCTGCAAGGGGCCAAATGACACAGCTTGTTTTGCATGTCTTCCACGTTCACTCGATCTGACGCCGTGCGATTTTTACCTTTGGGGGTTCATAAAGGCTCATCTGTTTGTGCCTCCGCTACCAGCTGACCTAACCGACAAGAAACAGGATTGAAGCAGTTGTTGCAACAATTACTCCAGACACACTGAACAAGGTTTGGGTTGAACTCGGCTATCAACTCTATGTGTGTCATGTGACTAATGGTGCTCACATTGAACACTCGTAGGAAAAACTGAGTTGCTCTTTCATTTGATGTATTCTTTATAATTAATTCTAAGTTAAATATAATAAATAATACAAAACCTTAAAACCCAGATATTCATTTTGAAACACTCTGTATGTATACTATGTCATTTAGTAAACAAAATTAAATAATCTGTTTTCTTTCAAATCTAGGTACCTACAATTTGCCCTAAAATATAATGTATAATAACATTTAACAACTATTTTGAACATACTAATGAGTCTAATAAAATTAAAATATTTGGTTAAGTCTTAAACCCATAGGCCTCTTTAAGCTCGAATTGTATCAATATTTATTAAGCCAATACTAGCTGACCAGTACGAATATTTTGCAAGTTAGGAGTACTTACCTGATTTAATACATTGATTTAGTTCAGTTAATTGCGTTTATTTATTTACATTGGTTTATAAATAACAGTTTATAACACTGACTTGAATAATGGAATGTAAACAATCAAACAGCTGTCATGTTAGTTAAGCAGATTGTTAATAGATGGCGCCTTTCATTAAGAACTATTTGAAGCATAATATAAAAGTTTGGTTAATCAATTTTTGTAACGAAAACATGAATTTTAAGCTGTTTGTCTATTTTTCATCAATAGCGATGAACATAAGCTTTACAATGATGCTTGAATAATTAATTTTAATGAAGAATTAAGGGAGATATCACTTAGCGACAAAAAAACACCTTTGAGAAATAATATATAAGGATTTAATAGAAAATATATTTTTATCAAAAATATACGGTAATAATAGTTCAAGCTTAAGAACTTATATAGAATTATTTTACATGTATAATGTTTATAGAAAAATAAATGTTTTATTTTATTTGTAGGTAGTAGAACATATTTATTTATTATGGCTAATATGAACTTTAAATCCAGAAAAAAGTCAACCTAAGCTTATTATATATTATCATAAGTAATATGAGCTTATCAAGAACAATAATCAGTTCTTTAATGTTTGATAAAAACAGTTTATAAACTGTTTGTTAAACTTACCATAAATCAAAACTGTAACTACACTAGGCATACCGAATTTAACCTACCTTGCCTCTACAAAAAGAGTAACTGATCTACTCACTTAAACCTATGGAGTGAAGAAGAGGAATGTTATGTTGCTCGTTCAACACTCTGAGCTAATTTAGTAGAATGAAAATGTAAACAGTTTAAATAGTAAAAATAAATTGTTGCAGTAGAGGGAATAGAAACATCTGTCCAAAGGGGTATAATGCCAACTATACATGAGTCATTTTCTTAATTTGCACTCTCTTGCATACTTTAAGGGCGCTATAAATTTAAATAAGGAATTATATCTAAATATAGATCAGTAACAACTAATTACTGAGTACTTTTTTACTGATGAGCAAGTCTGATCTCAGGAGGAATATCTATAGTTCAAACACTAGTTGAAAAAAAAACTTGTTTATACATTTATTAAATATATATTTTATTTGGAGTACCAAGAAACACTAATTAACCCTAATCAGGGTCGTAACTAGAAATTGTGGCAGTTTTATAAAAATGGCGCCCCTATTTATTATAATGTATATAATAACCTTTCTTTGTTAATTAGGTATATCTTTTTTTATGATAAACATAAATAATACATTTAAAAAAAAGTTAACAGTTTAAATTAATACACCCAAAATATAAATTGTTTCAACAGAATGTAACTGTCTATTGTTATAACAAAGAGGCAAGAAACTATAAAAAAAACTGAAATACAATAAATTAAATTCATTATCACAAAATTTGTATCACACATTTATAAAAAACACATATTTTTATGAACACGTTACATAAATAAAAACTGTTGCATTGTAATGAAGAAAATTGGTAATGAAAACCAAGAAACACTGATATTTTATTCACTGTGAAATAGTATTGCAGAGTAAATAAAAATACAGAAAAGAAAAAAGGTACAGTAATGTAAAATGTAAGGAAAATTTCAATTACCGTACTAAGTTTTGGGCTGCAGTAGGCTACAATTAATGTGATTTTTTAAATCCTCTATGAGTCTACAAGTTTACATAAGGACTATGAAAAGACAACTTTTATTTTTAAATGTAGAAAACAATGTGCATGTGATGTGTCTGATATGAGTTTTTGTTTTGGAAAGTGTTAGTAAATGTAGAAAAAATTAAAACATATTTTAGATTAGGCTCGTTTGAGTATTCGTTTTGAAAAGACTGTTTTACATATCAAGTTGAAACATTTAACTTAACTTACATTACAGAAACGTTTTACAATTTTATCCTTCTTGCACTTGCTATTTCGGCACCCCCTTAGGCCAGCGCCCCTGAAAGACCTAGTTACAGCCCTGACCCTAATTAATTATTATGAATACAGTAGTACTAAATCTTTCTGCTATTTTGACACCATTAGAACTTAAAGAAGTGTAAGTTTTAAGGTAAATATTTATAATGTTATATTATATTCCAGTTGACAGGGATCAAACATCAGCCAAACAATTTAATTTTGAACTCTCTACTGCTGGTTTTGTTGCAAAATCTACAACACATGATTCTCTTTTTGTAATTTGTTTGAGAATGTAAATGTAAGTTGGAACTTGGATTGGAGGGTATGTTTCAGACACCATTTTTAAAATACGATTTACCTTTCAAATGGTGTTTGTTTTAATGGTTTTGTTATTAACAAGACCAGATTAGCCTACCAGTTGTTACATTTGTTCATGGGGCTGCCTAAGAAAAAGATTTTGAAGTGAACCTAACTCATTTTTTATAACTTTCTGAGTAAGAAGAAATAAATCTCACAGTATTGTAAGGTGTATGCAAAAAGAAAAGATTTGATGAACAGTTGCGAGGACCTAGACCTGCAATACTGCTGAACATTTCAAATTACATAAAATATTTTTTGCAACTATAGGCCTATATTGTGTTCCATTCAGCTTAAGTAACACACATTTTTCAGTGTATGGTTAGCTTCAGGTTTTGAAACTTCTGTTTTAAAAATTGTAATTATTAATAAATGTTATAATTAAAAATCACTCTTTATCAAAAATGCAATCTATATGTAGCCTAATAGAAACATAAGAAAATCAAAGGTAGTTAAGCATTTTAGGAATTTGTTTCATATTACCTTTGGAGTCTCTCCAAAATATTGAAGAAGTGGCTTTAGGCCAGAAAATATAATTTTAATTAGGCTAAACAAAAATTTTCTTAATGGTGGGTTACCTGAATAAAGAATATGAAATGAACACTTAAGTCACACATTAGTCAGAACTTGGAGCCAAGAAATGCAAAACAGAAACCTAAAACATAATTTAGAAGTGAAATTCATCATCTGTACTGCTGTACAGTACCGTAAGTGTTGAAAATGTCATATCCTTCTTGGTTTTGAATAATTCATATTTGTCCAGTTTAAAGAAAAGTACCAGGAGACCGAGCTAAAGTTTGATTATAAGCAGGGCCTAGTTCGCTCACGTCAATAACTATTATTGCAAATTTCCGTGAACATCGTTTAGGTTAGGCCTATAACATTAAACAACTAAATAAAGGGTATGTTTATTCAGCAGAAGTATTCGTTGCCATGGTAACTATAAATAGATACAACATTAGGCTTACCTCTAATAAAATACAGTTTAAAAGAAAACAGATGATTATTGTAATGGCATTGAAAACATTTTCATCAGCTGTGCTTCATTTAAAAGAAAACAGATGATTATTGTAATGACATTGAAAACATTTGCATCAGCTGTGCTTTGTATTGTTTAAAATGGACAAATTTCACTTTTTAATTTAATAAAAAGACGTAGAAAACGAATTTTCCCAGACTGGTGACCATTTCCAATCGATTTCTCGTGGCCAAAAGCCCCATATAAAATCAAAAATCCTTAGACGGAGATTCCAGATCCATTTAGCAGACAGACAATAATTATCTCTTGCTTTAGAAGATAAGATAAGATAAATGTTAGATTAATAGCTAAATAGTTAGCTTATTAATTTGTTCTTGTTATATGTTTCAATTTGTTTAAAGCTGTATAGGCTACACTGTTTTCATAAGGTTATGAGACTCATCTTTGTAACAAGTTAAAACAAACTTAAGTATATGCCTATATATTCTTTTTATATTACTTCTAAAAAGATTTCTGTGTTTTTTACTTTCTCCCCCTATACCATATACCATAGTATATGGAGAAAGTATTGTATTCGTCAAAATTTTCGAGTTTGAGTTTTTGGTGGAAATATCCGTTTTGGGTCCCCCTGAACCTAAAAAAGTGGTTTTCGGAGTGATGTCTGTGTGTGTGTCTGTATGTGTGTCTGTGTGTCTGTGTGTCTGTGTGTCTGTGTGTCTGTGTGTCTGTGTGGATGTTATCAGACCTAGAGCCTAAACCACTCGTCCGATTTTGATGAAATTTGGTATGGAGGTACTAATCCACGGTATCTCCAGGCGTTTTTTTCATTTTTGTGAATTTTTTATTTTTAAGGGTAATTTTCCCATAAAAACCCATAAAATAACGGAAAAATTAACTTTTCTCAAAAACGGCTCTAACGATTTTGATAAAAATTTTATAGTTTATTAGGGACCTAAAGTACTATAAACTGTAAAATTTTAATCAAAATCGTTCGAGCCGTTTTTGAGAAAAGTTGATTTTTCCATTATTTTATGGATTTTTATGGGAAAATGACTGTTAAAAATAAAAAAGTCACAATAAATTGGTAATAGTATTTTTTATTAAGTTTCTATAATGAGGGAGAAAGTATGTGTCAGTTTCCTGATACCGTTTATTTTCTTCTGAGTTTAATAATAGTTTTTAAAGGAAATGTGTAGGCTTTGCCACTTTTTAGGAAATTCTATACCAACTTAAATTTATTTTGAAGATTTCCTTGTTTTATGTGTTTTTTTTTTAGATAAAAATTAACTTCATAGTTCACAACTTGAAATCAGCACCAAAGTAACCACTAGGAGAAAAGTGTAAAATGTAGAATGGTTATCGTCTGTGCAGACAAGATAAATTGGACATCTGGAACTCTCAGTTCTTATTTGTGAAACTCGTTTGGTTAATTTTAGTAGTTAAGCAGTCAGATATCACATTAACTAAGTTGCAACAGCTGAAATCCCTAACACAGTAGCACAAGTTTGAGCCTAGTTGCTGTTATTCGAGTTCTGTGCACTAAGCTACTCACTGTCTTCATTTATTAGTCTAACTGACAGGGCCAGATTTAAAGTTTGCCTAGGCCCAAGAGGTTTTACAGCACCCTCTTCAAACCATCGGAGGAGGGCGGTCGGTCTGACAATTTCCTCAGGAGAATAATCTTTATAATGGCAATATACAGGGTGGTCCAGGAAGAAACGGAGAAACTTTTAGGAAATAAAGAAAAAAAGTTCATATAAACTTAGGTTCAGAAATGCTTGGTTTTTCAGTTATCCACCGTATTGTTTTTTTTTACAAAATAATATCTTTGGATGTAGGAAATACATTGAATTAAAATGTTTGATACATATTTGGTAGACATCTTTACCCATGTTCAAAAAACCAAAACTTTTTCATATAGCATATTTTCAAAATGACGGTCAATTAAAATTTTTTATGTAAAACATCTCGAAAACCGTAAACTTTACGAAAGAATTTCAAGAAACAAATATTTCCCTTTTTAATGACAAAGATTAAGGTTTTTCATTATTTCTGCAACTTTAAAGACAACCAAATTATTGGCTAAAAGCTAAAATAAATTGTATATTATGGACAACTACCAAGATACAAAATGTTTTGGTTTATGGCTCATGGTAGACACAGAAACTGCGATTAAAAATCACAATGGTAGTTAATTATTTTGAACAAACTCACGAAATACTACAAAAAAGTTACATCCCTGCTCAACCAAGCCACTGCCAGTAGAGTAGACACACTGATAACTAAACTAAGCGAAACATTCGTCCGAGCAGCGGCCTTCGATAGACCTGAGGCACATTGTACTGACTTATTCAATCAACAATAATATGTACACCAATAAACTGTACAAAAGAAAATTAAATGGAAACGTTTCTTAACTCATCATAAACATTTTCTTTGTTATTTAAACACATATTTTTTCAGCTTGCGCCCCCTGGCATTGTGCGCCCCTAGGCCCAGAGCCTAGTGTTAAATCCAGCCCTGCTAACTGGCATAAAGCAAAAAATAAATAGTTTTAAAATGTTATTTTCAATGTTGACTACAAACTAAACGCAGAAAAGGATATTACATTTTTACTTAAGTTCAAGTTTCCATTTTGTAAATGGGTTGAACATCAAATTTAATTGAAAGTACCGAAGTGGAAGGAGTAAAATTAAAGTTATGCGTGAAGTGCTTGTTGGCCATTTATTTTTGTAACACTTCCGGATAATATTGTGTTTTAAACTTTGCTAAATTTAGCTTGTTGTATTACTTAACAGTTGGTTGGAAATAGTAGTTACACCATAGCTCAGATATTTGCAGGTTTGTTGGTTGTAAATATTGCCAATTCCGATTTTGCAGTTGAGTTAATGTTTAAATTATACTATTACCATCAATTTTGAATCACAGGCTTTTTTTATTTCTGTTCAAAGCAAAATCCTATTTCAACAATCATCCCTTGTCACAATCAATCCTTGTTGAACATTAATAATTATAAGACTTAAAAAGAAGGTTAGACGAAAATTATGTAGTGTTTCCTGAAAATGAAATGGTATGAATAAAGTGAATAACGGGACTTTATTGTCAGGAGTGGAAAACGGGGGGGGGAGGAGCCAAATAAGAAGAACAAAACATTAGATCTAGGCAATAAAAGTTAGTAAAAAGACGCTTAAGTTAACTTAATGATTGATAATTTTAAATTTTAGTTCAAAATAGCTTGAGAAAGTTACTATTTACAAATTGGTGGTGTTTTAAATTAGTTTTGTAATTTAAATTAAGTAACAAGTGTACTTTTCACATTTTTCAGACGAATGAATTGTTTTTCAAATGGCAGGTTTTTGTTTAATTATTTCATGAAACTGATCACATGAAAGACCAATATTACACTTTATCAAAACTCAAAAGCATGGCTTTTAAAGTCGTCGTATTTAACTGTGATTTATTTTCTGTCCAGATATTGTTTGTTTATTAGGGTAAACGCTTTTTCAACAGCAGCATTCGTAGATTTGTTCCGGGTAAAGAGAGGACAAATTCAACAAGGAGTTTAATATTCTTAATGGGTACATTTTGATTTGAAAAGTGAGAAACGTTTCTACCCAAGAGCGGCCTTTCCTTCACTCCATTCTTTCAATTTTCTTGCGTCACATATTGTTTTAAACACGATACTTCATCAAATAGCTCATTATCAATAATGGTTAAATTTCTGAATTTGGAGGAAATATATTCAACACTATCTATCATGATTTCACAATTTGGTCTTTCCTTTAAAACAATCCATGTATATATAAAGGGATGACGAAGTGTAATCCGAATGCTCAAGAGTACTTATATAGGTCGCGCCAACCTAACTTGAGGCAGCCCAAACTGACCTGGAGGGTTTATGACCACCCGTCCGCAATAGATCCTCTACAATCCTATTAGCGACGCTTCCTCGAACGCCCTAGTTCAATATTAAAATAAAACTCATTATAATGTGACATACTGATCCACGAGTTCATATTAAGAACAACGATGTAACAAATGTTTCTGTTTTTATTATAATAAAGTATTAAAGTATAAAGTAAAATAAACTAACTATAAAATAAACTAAATACAGTAAGCTCGATAGGCACTTTTTTTCTTGAGTAAAAATCATTGAACTCGAGGGACGTCACCGTCACCATCGCCACTGGCACTTTTTTTAGGTGTCGTACAGCTAGCATTGAGACAGTCCAAGGCTCACTTCTTTGCAGTTTTCTTGATTCAAAATATTTCAAATGAGTAAATTTTAATAAAATCGTTCAATTGAAATAAAATTATTTTATTATGCAAAAATACTAATTGCATTTGTGGGAGTATCGGTTAAAATCAATTATGTGTATATATAATTTGTAAAAGAAAAGAAAACTCGTTGGTAGCCTATAGTTTTTTCGTATAAAAAATAAAAGAACCTTCATTCCAAAATTACACAATCATGTCTTTCAGGGAAAGTAATACTGTACTAAACAATTATCATTGGTTGTACGTAAAATTCGTATACAAGGAAATCCGTATTTGTTGTAATGTTTTTTTTTTACAATTAAGAATAACTCTGAAGCCAAACTAAAGTTTCATAAATAAACATTGTTACTACAATTCTTATAGTTTATAAACAAATCTTTATGTACACATTATTGAGCATAAGCCTTCTTTCAGTTCGTTTTGAAAATCTTCGAAGTAGGACACTTAGTTTTTTGTAAACTAATTTACGGACTGGGGAGTGAAAAGGTGGGGAGGCCGGGGACGAGGTGTCGCACAAGATTACAAACCTTCAACGAGTTAAAGAATAAAATAACGTAAACTACTTCATTCAGTCCGTACGTTTAGCAAAATGATATCTCATAGTACGTAAATGCAATAATAATTAAATTTTTAAATAATTTTAACTTTAACCTTAATAAGGTAAAATAAACAATGTACGGTACTTAAAACATCTTGTCATAAACGGCTTATAAAAATAGGAAGAACTTTACAAAAATAGTAAATTATTATTAATTAGGCCTATTTGTGTTTTCGACACAAACATAAACTAATATTAAATTTATATACGATGTTGGGGGGGGGGGGGCACTTGCCTTTAGTTATGGGGACCATGACCGGTGCTCATTTAATATTCCCGACAGTAGGTCTTACCATAATAAGGGTCACTGCAATAGCTCATCTTCCTATAAATTCGCAAATAAATAATAATTTGTTTAGTGCTCAGCTTATAGAAACTTCTGAAATTCACCTGCGAGTCTAAAGGGATTTTACTAACGAATTTCAGTAGGAAAGATGAGCTATTCAGTGGCCCTTATGGTGAGACCTTAGATCAGGAGTAGTAAATGAGCACCAGTCATGGTCCCCAGAACACGTTTTGGAGTATAATTAAAAATTGTATAAATGGGTTCGCTCTCTAAAGGCCGCGTTTTAAATCCGATTTGTTCCAAATTTGGTACACACGTTGGTCGTCCAAGTCACTCGGACGAGTTTGTTAGCTAAAAATCCAACAACTGGAAACACGTTTTTTATAGAAAGTAACTATTTTAAAGATTTTTCGTACTAACGTTTTAGGTTTTTATCTAAAAAAAAATAAATGTAGGATATTATTCTACATAGTATTTTGTTTTTTTTACACGACCTTGTACCTTGGTTCCCTCAAAATCGATCAAAACGTAAAATACCATAAAAGTATCCGGTTCGAATAAACGTTTTGATTTTACCGTGGGGGCATCTTCTGGTCCGAGGCCGCAAGGTCGAGGTGCAAACTCGCAAAACGAGTGGAACGAAGCAGAGCGTGAGTGTTAGCTGGAGGCTTGGATGCAAACCAATTCTACAAATATATTTCGTACATATAGACAGCTATTCGGCCTCTTCGTGAGTAGACCAATTTCCCAAATTGTTGGTTGAAACCCTAAAACATATAAATTTAATTTGGAAATTCGCTAAACTGATCGAATTATTTAAACTTGTTTTTTTCCTAACTTAACTGAAACATCTCATGTATTTTTAAAGTCTGCTCTGAATGACTGTGTTGTAATTATTAAAGCATGGGACTTGCACAAACTTCTAGAATTACCGAAACGAGAGAACATTCTTGGCTAGGAATGAGAATTGTTAGGTGTATGCAGTAATAAGGAAGGCAAGAACTAATTATTATTGCAGTTAGTCATGGTGGCAATTTTGGATATGTGTTGCCAGTGCCAAGAGTTTTGGCATTCTTTGTTGGTTTTACTGGACTAAACTGTGGATCTATAATAGAAAGAGTTGGATATAAACAAATATAGAAAGCGAAATTTTCTACTTAAAATGCTAATGGACAAAGAATTCAAATTACATATTTGGTTATGACTTTGTTACTAGATTATTAATAATAGTCATTGGAAGTTGGAGTTCACCTCTGGAAGTGAACATTCTGCAGAGCTAGAAAGGTAACAGATTTGTTTGCTCAGATTAAAATAATTCGACCACGCAGCTGAACCGCTGACTGAGTTGAGTGAATTTCCAAAATTAAGTTTATGTGTTTTTTGGTTTCTACCAACTGTTTGTATTGGGCATTGGTTTGCTCACAGAACTCACGATGGCTCTCAGCTGATTTCGTGTAGAAAATATATTAGTAGAATTTGTTTCTACCTCAGCCACCAGCCCCAGCTCACGCGCTGCTGTGTTTTGTTTCGCTCGCTTGTTCGACCTTGCGGCTTTGGATTATGGACCGATTTACTTCGCTTGCAGAGGTAAAAGATACATGGTATTTTTGCGGTATTTTACGTTTAATTCGATTTTGGGAGAACCAGATGTAGTAAAAGATCGTGTTAAATAGCAAAATGTGCAGAATAATCTCCTAAATTCTAAAAAAATTTATTCAAGTACGAAGAATCTAAAAAAAAAATTACTTCCTGTCAAAAAGCGTCCTTCCGGGAATTGGATTTTTGCTAAAAAAAAAAACTAGTCCAAGCGACTTAGAAAAGCAACCTGTGTATCAAATTTCAACTAAATCGGACGTAGAATGCCGTTAGAGTGCGAACACATATATTATACAGAATATGTAAAGTTTTTAATAACACCCAAAAACGTATTCTGGGGACCATGATCGGTGCTCATTTACCACTCCCGATCTTAGGTCTTATTTTAAGAGTCACTGCAGTAGCTCATCTTTTCTATGGAAATTCGCTAAAAAAGCTTAGTGCCAATGAAAATCCATCTAAAAATGATTACTCTGCACTATACAAATAGTATAGTAAAGATATAAATTCTAGAATTTTACTGGTGTTTTGGAAGCGTTGCAGTAAATACACGAAAAAAAGAAATTGTTCAGATATTTTATATTTTTACTAGCTGAATACCCTTGCTTCGCTACAGGGAATTAGTTTTTTTTTCATCACTATGATTCATAATTAATTGTAATATTTTTTCTCGTTTTCTTTCATCTATTATTTCACGAAAGTGAATTATAACATGTATTTTCAATTAGTTTGGTATTTATTGTTCGCTGGCTGCCCGTCAATCGTTTTCGTCACGGTATGTGTGCCGAATAAATTAAATCAATAAAAAAATAAAAATCAGAGCGAAGAGAGTCTTCTTTTTCAACCACTAAATCTACATACTGGTAAATCACAGTCTTAGCTAGATGTTTGCAGAACACCCAGATACGTCTTTAATATGCGAATGTATAGATCGGGATTGTTTTGATCAGCTTACGTCTAAAATATTTTCTTAAAATTAATAAGTGCTAAATTTCAGCTCTCTAGCTTTAAGGAAAGAATATCAATTAATATTTATTGTTTTTAGGGGTTGTTATTACATTTTCAACCCTTAGCAGCACGTAACAACATGTAAAACTGGTTTATTTTTTATATGTATTTTGTCAGAAATAAATAAATGTACAAAATTTCAGCTTTAAGGAAAGTAAACAAACAACATTTATTGTTTTAGGGGTTGTTTCAACCCTTAAAGGCCAAATATTATCTTAGTGCGCTTCTAGCGCTTATGAGCAATCAATATGTGTACCAAATATTTCACATTCCTTGGCGGTATTGAATTATTATTTATGGATATAGGGGTTGTTACACAATTTCACCCCTTAGAAGAACGTGATAAAACGTAAAACTGGTTTATTTTTTATATATATATCTTGTGAGAAATAAATGTACACAATTTCAGCTTTTTAGCTTTAAAGAAAGTGTAACAAACAACGTTTAAAACAATGTTTATTATTTTAGGGGATGTTTCAACCCTTAAAGGTCAAATATTTTAAAATATTTTCTTAGTTCGCCACTAGCCAATATGAGCAATATGTGTACCAAATCTCACGTTAATAACGTTATTCAATTAATATTTATAGTTTTAGGGGTTGTTACCCCTAGCAGCATTTCACCCCTTAGAAGAACACGACAAAATTTAAAACTGGTTTACTTTTTATATGTATTTTGTAAAAATAAATGTACACAATTTTACTTTTCTAGATTTAAGGAAATTATAACAAACAATGCTTATTGTTTTAGGGGTTGTTTCAACCCTTAAAAGTCATATATTTTAAAATTATTTCTTAATGCGCCTCCTAGCGCCTATGACAAATACGTGTACCAAATTTCACGTTCCTAGGAGGTAGGGTTTTTTGGATATATAACAAAAAATATTTATTATTTTAGAGGTTTTTTCAACCTTTACAGGCTAAATATTTAAAAATCCTTTCTTATTGCGCCTCTAGCCCCTATAAAAAATATATGTACCAAAAGTCACATTCCTAGGTGCAGGGTTTTTGACATATATAACAAACAATATTATTTATTGTTTTAGGAGTTTTTTCAACCCTTACAGGAAAAATATTTTAAAATTGTTTCTTAGTGCGCCTCTAGCCCCCTATGACAAATACGTGTATCAAATTTTCCTTGTGATACATCAAATTTAACCCGTTTAAAACCCATGAATTTCTGTGTTAAGAAAATAAAAATAATTCGTTCGCTACGCTCAAATATGTTATTTTTATAACTTCATATTATTTAAAAGTCATAAAAAGGCATGCAAAATCTGATCTAGGAACAGTTATTCATTGTCAGGGGGAACGGGGGGCACCTTAGAAAACATATTAACAAAATCCCAAAACCCCCTCCCCCTCCTTTTTTTATTTTTTTTATTCTTATAGGCGAAAAACCTGGGTGGTAATCCCTCCCCCTCCTATCCCAATCTCAAAAATATTTAATGGGCACATATGACTTGTGACACATCGAATTGAAGCCCGTTAAAAACCGTGGGTTTCTTTGATAAGAAATTAAAAATTGACTGAGTCGTTCCCTACTCTAAAAAAAATCAAGTTTAGGAATTGTCAGTAGCATTCAAAAATAATAAAACTGGCATGTTGGAATTTTTAAACTTTATTTGCATTTTATTCAAGTTAGACTAATTTTTTAAATTGAAATTGTGCCTTTTTAATTAAATTAATCGTTATCATAGCGCAAAATTACTAGCGAATTTCCATAGGAAAAATGAGCTATGCAGTGGCCCTTATGGTGAGACCCAAGGTCGGGAGTAACAAATGAACACCAATCATGGTCCCCAGAACACGTTTTGGGGTATCATTAAAATTCATATATATATATATATAGATGTGTTCGCACTCTAGCGGCCGCATTTTAAGTCCGATTTGGACCAAATTTGATACTCGTGTTGGCTGTCTATGTCGCTCGGACGAGTTCGTTAGCCAAAAACATCTAACAACCGGAAGTACGTTTTTTGACCGGAAGTAATTATTGTTTGAGATTTTTACTACGAGAATGAATTTTTTTAGAGTTTTTCTAAAAATATAAATGTAGGATGTTATTCTGCACATTTTGTTTTTTTACGCGACCTTATAGCTTGCTTGGTTCCCCCAAAATCGACCAAAACGTAAAATACCATAAAAGTACCCGGTTCGAAGCCAAGTGGTGCAAAATCGCGAGGCCACTAGGAGGAAACAAATTCTACTAATATATTGCGTACACACAGACAGCTGTTCAACGCCTTCGTGATTAGACCTATTTCCCAAATTGTTGATTGAAACCCTAAAACATAGGCATATAAACTTAATTTTGGAAATTTGCTCAACTCACGTTTTCGGTCCAGTTGCGTGATCTAATTATTCTAATTTTATAACGAAAATTTCCAAATACATTGTCTTACTAAGACATACCTTATGCGGGCTGCGTTTACGTTCTGTACATCGAATTCTGCCCGCAGCGACCTGGGCCATGGCCTTATTCAGAATTTCGGGAAGGGGGGGGCGAAGGTTTAGAATACTAAATAAAATGTCTTATGTGTAAGTTCAAAACATTTATTAAAATAGGTTTGATAAACATAAGTGTAAAATAAAATATTTGTTATTATTTACAACAGCAAACTCAGTTTTCGAGCACTTTCACGAGCAAATTGATTTAGAACCTCTTCCGGATCCAATTTAATGTCTCTGTGAACAGACATTAACGTCGAACCAGATAATCTTTCCCCTGGAATTAAATTTCTCAGCCATGTTTTCAATCTGGTGAGTGTAGAACAGAATTTTCAGGTGTCGCAGTTGATACTGGTAAAGTGATGAGAACCTTAAGCAAATTGTAAATTTACTGGTCATTACAGACATCGATGGCTTCTAGACCTGTAGTTGGAATAATATTATTATTTTTGTCAGCCCACATGGTTTTCCAGATATCGAGCTCTGGTAAAAAAAAAACACTTTTCATATAGTTTAAAGTTGTCCACAATGTTTTCATCTAAATCAACGTTGAAACATTTTTTGGCAAGAAACCCACTTAGGTTTGATATTATAACAGCATGGTTTGCAAATCTGGAGTCATTTTGTTCTACAAATTCATCCACAAATGGGATTGCTACAGCAATCCTATAATAGATCGCTGCTGAATCTGTAGCAATATTCACTCGATTCTTTTGTCTTGATGTTATCCGTGGCATACTGATCTTACCGAGTCGACCCGAACGGAGCAGAATTTTTTTCCATGATCTGAGAGCATACCGGAACAGGTCGACTCGGCTCTCTTCCGCGCGGATCGGGTAGACACAACCACAGGTCCCGGCTCTTTCCACTGGTCTTACATGATGATTTTGCAATTCACGGTAGTTGTGCTAGTAATAGCAGGAAATCCAGACTAACACATGTCGGAACGGTGCGGGTCTGTTAAATTGACTACGGATTTCCGCGACGGACCGGGTCGGCTCGTGTAAGTATAACCGAAGCTTGATAAACGATTTGAAAGCACTGGATGTGTACCCCACCATCTAGCCTTCCACATACACAATTCCTCATATGTTTCTATTATTTGTAATACACCTAGACAGCCTAACTGAATGGTGCCCAGGGAAGTGAGGGAAGCGACGTTGACTTCGCCTCAAAAACGCGAATACGTATTCAACTTTTGAGTATTCCTTTTTTATGAGTTTTGATAACGCTATTTAAGTTGAAACCACCAGTTTGTGCTTTTGTTCGTCAATGGTTGGAGGTGATTTAACCAATTAACCAAGTTTTCGAAATCAGCCAATAAAAGTTGGGACAAAGAATTTCGTTTTAACTAATTTCAAATTGGAAAACTCTTTATATATTTTCGAAAGTTAAACAGAATATAAATTGTTAAAAAGTCCAGACTGCCCTTTTCTTGCCCATTTTGCACAAATGCCTGTTGATTTGCTCTTCCGACTCCGAATTTGATTCTTTTTCAGTATCATTGCCTTGCCCTCTCCCCCTTAACTTTCATCTTTAACTCCCCCTTTTTCATTTAGCATCACCACTAAAATAGTTTATTACTCTTACTCATTTGCAGATTTCAATAAAAGACAACACTAATAACAAAAACCGAAAATTGAAAAGTGAACGTTGGAATTGGCTAGACTGGAAGATTAATCAAACAATATATCGGCAACATGTGAAGCTGACGGGCCAATGAGCATCAGTGCATGTCGTCGTGACTAGTGTTGCCATTGCAATTTAGAAATATAAATGTTTACTTAATAAATAAAATACCTTCAAAAACCATCTGTCTACTGTTGGTAGCTATATTGATGACTAGAATTTTATTTTTGTTTTCTGAAGGGCCATGCGGGTTTTGTTTTCTATTGCTCAGCGATTACTGTGTGCTTAAGGAAGTAAAACTCGAGGTCATTCGTTTTCAGCTTCCTCTCCTACTTCAGCGATTACATTTGCAAAATTGTTATTTTTAATAATATAAAAATATTATATTGCTATTCAATATTATATTGCTATTGAATATTGCTATTCAATCCCAAGGAAGCAGAATCGGCTGGAGTCTTCCGAAACCAGCCCTTTTTGATGTGGTACGTGGCCGGGCAGTGACCAATAAGGATTATTACAATTCATCTAAAATTGTTTTTGCCCATCAACAGAAGCTTTTTAGCTTTCGACTTAGAGAGGCAGATGAAATAATTTTTGCCTGCCTAAACCACGGAGCATCGTTCCCCAAAGCTGTTTGCGATCGATAGATGTCACACAGACTGTAGCATAGTAGTGCGTGCGAGCAGTAAGAAAGGCAGAAAACTAACGTAAGCAACTATGTGGTGTTCTTCTGATGAAGAGGAAATGTTAGCCTTATTAATATTTGTTATTATGAAAATCCCGAGAAGAGGAAGTGCGTTCACGAAATAAATTTGCAAGCAACGAGACCAATTAGGCGGATATCACAGATTATTCCGTAAATTAAACAGTTTTTCAGAAAAATTTTCATTTACTTTCGAATGTCTCGTCAGTGTTTCGAAATGTTATACAATTTACTGGAACTGACTATATCAACATTTTCACCAAACTGGTGAAGGCCTGTAACTGCAAGCGAAAGGCTGGCAGTTTGTTTAAGGTAAGTTATTAAAAACAATTATTACAATTTACTTTATGAACAAAATTATTTATAGAAAATGAGAAAAACTCAAAAATAAGAATAAGTTTGATGTATGTCTCACAATATAATGATTAAATTGACAAGCCATCAAAGCGGACTATAGCTATATGTATTCATTGTTGGAGGAGGCTGAGCTTCCTGTCGTTGAAGAAGTTCCGTATGTTCTATGTTCTGTAACTGTAGAAGTGCTTTGATGTTGGTAGTATGTACAAAACGTTGCAGTGAAATCATTACTGTTGTAATCAGAAGAAACTCTATAATCTGAATCCAGTATGCTCTGTCGTGAATTACATGAAGAATATTAGTAGCTTTCATCCATTTCTTCCAGTTCATTTTTATCAAATAGATTGGCTAACTCCATTTTCAGTTTTCTTAAGAGACCTGGGAGGTATCTGGGATGATTATTAAAGGAAAAATCTTACCACAATAGATCCTAGTGGGTCGCAGTAGTGGGGAGGCCTTGGACCCCTCTGTCCATTAAAAAATGTCGAATTATTTCATATTTGAGTAGGCTTTATATTTAATTTGAATTGCATTGCTGCTTGTTTACATAAATAGCATAACATCGGTTTTTAAGTTCGTGAATGATATTCGTAATGATTTGATAAGAAATCATCACAATCATTTTCCCCTATAAATTGATCACTTTATTTGGGAACCATATTTTTGTGAAATAATTCCGTTGTTCCCAATGATATAATTTGTGGTCGAGAAATCGCATAACTATAAAATTTCGGACTTGTTATTATAAATAAATCTTCCGCGAAGTTATTTTTTATTTCCAAATTATATGGAAGGGACAGACCACGGTCTTGCCAAATAAAACGGGCAGAGTTGGACATGGAACAAAGCAATAATAATCCTGGGTGTAATTCAGGTAACAAGGGTCCTGCTCGTATTACAAATTCCTATTTCCTTTTCTCACAAATTTAAATACAGTACTACATAGCCTAATATGATCACATTTAAATATTCATAGCTTAAACATTCTTCTTGCAAACTCTTGTGCATTAATCTTTGAAGATTGAGTTTTTGCTCGTCTGTTGGGCAACTGTCAAAACTATCCGTTTTAAATTAATTATTACTAGCTGGTACCTGTGGCTTCGCTCGCAGATGTGATTAAATAAATAAAAGGACTGTAGGGTAAATAGTATGAATTACAATTTAAAAACAAAGGATTTCAGATCCGAGTTTCATGGCCCAAAAACGCATAGTGAGTTTCGCCCAAAATGTAGACTATCCTTTTTAGGTCTACGTAAAATATTAGCTATGCACCAATAAGCGATAAAAATCCCGTCTTCCGCCAGTTTGTTTCTCATAACTCCCGAACGAATATAAAAATTACAAATCAGGTTTTGAGGTATATTTAACGTCTGCATACTGTTTTGATATATATTTAATATATACAACAAATTAAAACACAGACGATTTTGTCAAAGTGTTAAGTTTTTTATCCAAATCAGTTGTTTTATTTGTAATGGTCGCGTACCATGTCCGTCCGCAAACCCCCTAATTTTGTCCTTAATATTTATATTTTTTCCAATTTTTAAAAAGGAATCCTAAATATTTCCGGGATAAAAAGTAGCCTAGATTAATCTCTGAAAAGTCCTCTATATGCAAAAGAAAGTTTCGTCAAAATTGGTTCAGCCATTCTGAATATTATCGCAGACGGACAGACAACAAATAAAATAACACATGTTAAGGTTTTGGTAGGTTTTTAAACAAATTTTGAGCTGAGAAAAAAGTATTTATTTTGAAATCATAGACAGACACTTCAATTTTATTTATGTGTAGGCCTATATAGATTTTCCAAAAACCTACAGGCTTTAAAATCGCGCATTCCTTACGCATCTATATGCAATGACACTGTCTAGGTTTAAATAGTTTCCGCTGTTATAACTTACCTATTTACTTAAGGCTTTATGCTAAGGTTTTTTTGTTTGCGATAATTGTCAAGTTGGCAGCGTGTTTAGTGACAAGGTAGAACTCGCACGCGGATGTCGAGATGTAGGCGGATGACGCACGAGCAAGAGGATATTTTGGTCTTGCGTGACAAGACAGCTCGGGGACAACGCTAACACTACAATATAAATGAAGACTAATAATCACAATGATAAAATCTGCACGGAAATATCAAACGTTCCCTAATTAAAATGATTCATTTTAAATTTTCCGGATGTAGCTTTACGACTGAAACTCACGCAAAAAGTATTATCTATATATATAAATAAAATTGAAGTGTCTGTGATTTAAAAATGTATCCTTTTTCTAAGCCCATATGGTTATTCACAAATTACCTAAACATGCATTTGTTTCTGAGGGCCGTATTTTAAACCAGATTTGGTCTAAATTTGGTTCACACATTGGTTGTCTATGTCGCTCGGACAAGTTCGTTAGAAAAAAATCCAATAACTGGAAACATTTTTTGACCGCAAGTAACATATGTATATGTGTTCGCACTCTAACGGTCGTATTTTAAGTCCGATTTGGTCCAAATTTGGTACATTCGTTAGTTGGCTGCGTTGCTCGGACGAGTTTGTTAGCCAAAAAAATCGAACAACCGGAAGCACGTTTTTTGACCGGAAGTATTTTTTGTAATTTTTCGTAAAATAATGAAATTTTTTAGAGTGTTATCTAAACAAATAAATGTAGGATATTATTCTGTACACTTTATTTTTTATAGCTCACTTGGTTCTCAAAAAATCAATCAAAACGTAAAATACCATAAAAGTACCCGGATCACGTGGGTTATTTTACAAACTTTATTGGGAAAAGCATGGGGTGCTTGACATCAAATGTTAGAAATATTTCATTGGTAGCTATTTATAATTATTTAGGGTGTCTTTAAAAATTGTTTATATATATTTTTAAAATGTATGTAAAAAATATATATTATATAAATGTATAGTATAAATATTTATATTTATTTTATAATTTATATAAATATATTAATATTTATAATTATAAATATATACAAAATATATAGAGTACGGCCGCTTTCGCACTCTAACGGCCGCATTTTCAGTCCGATTTGGTTAAAATTTGGTATACACGTCGGTTTTCTAAATCACTTTGACGAATTAGTAAGTCAAAAATCCAACAACCGGAAGCATGTTTTATGACAGGGGCTACATTATTTATTTTTATTTTTCGTACTAGAATGAAAATTTTTTGGGGTTTTTTCTAAATATAATATATATATCTTTATAAAATAATATATAAACAATATAAGTTATTATTCTGCACATTTTGTTTTTTTTTACACGGCCCGTCTGGATTTTTAGCGCGTCTGTTCTCCTAAAATCGATCAAAACGTAAAATACCATAACATTACCCTAAAAAGTACAATTAGAAGCGAGTTTGTCCGCTGCGAGCGAAGTGAAGCTGTCCATTATCCGGGACCGTAAGCACAGAGGTCTGTGCCGTAAGGTCGATTTGCAAACTCGCTGCGAGCGGAATGAAGCAGCGCGTGAGCCAGTGCTGTAGGCTGATGTGCAAACAAATTCCACTAATATATTTCGTACACGCAACTATTCAGCGCCTCCGTGAATAGATCAATTTCCCAAATGGTTGAAACTGTAAAACATATAAACTTAAGTTTGGAAATTCGCTCAAAAGTCAGTGGTTCAGCTGGATGATCGATTTTTTTTCATATTTCTATCGTCTTGTATAGAAGTTCGCCTACACAGAAGAACTCAACATCAGTAGTACGGTTTGAGTATCGGACTTCATCTTAGTTTAAAGTTTAAAATGTAACTAAATCTAATGCTGCATTATTCTGCTAGTTGTGTTTGAAATAATAGTTTTAAAACATTAACTATGTATATATAAACTAACCAGACATGAAACGGTACGCACATGGGGAAACTGCCAGTGGAGGAGGGTGTTGAGGAAATGGGGACACAAGCCGGCTACTATCCCTACTGAAAAAATAAACCGGCACCCGTTTTGAGCTTAGAAGGTCGTGTCTGGAATAATGATTAAAATATTTGTTTTTAGACCTACGCAGTAAAATTTTTACAACCATGAACATATTATATAAAAGGTGCACTTGCTTGTAAAATAGTTGGATAAATCATTGTAACGACACAGATGTGTTTGGTTTTGCTACTAGCAATTCGTCACTTTCATAGCACCAGCACTGGCCAGGTCGCGCAAGCGCACTAGCTCAGTATTTCACTACGCATCATTGTTTCTGTTTACCGTCTTAGTAATTTACCTATAAAGTAAACACATTTGTAGCGTATTTAGCTGTCGCCATGTTGACTATTAGGAGCAGTAACAGCAACATGACTTGAGCAAAGTGGTGTTTATATACGTCCATTGATTGTTGTTTGACTATAGCAATGTATGTGTGTTTAAATCATTTGATCAAAACTGAACTGATATTGCAATGATTGCAATTATTAATTCCTTTAGCCATACAAATCAGCTGTGGAATTTTAAAAACATTTCACGTATTTATAGTCAAGACCAGCCATGAATTCAAGGTTTCTATTAACGTAGAATCTTCCAACTGGCTTACCAAACCATCTAATTTATGGCTAGTGTGGGTGAGACATAGGCTATAACTTCTACAAATAGTTTCCTATTAATCACTATGTTACACTACTATTGCAAAATTGAATATTTTTAACATCCTCAATTTGTGACCATTTAACTTTATTAAAGCGTTTGACAAGACTAGACATTTATATAATTGTACAACAGGGACATTTTACGAAAGTATTCCTCACTTCAAGTTGTGTGTGTACTTAAATAGAGCCAAATATTTTTAGGGCTGTTAACTGGAACACCTTAAGTTTCTTTTATGAAAGTTTGAAAAATTTTCCTCTCGCCCTAAACTGGAGAATTTGGGAGAGAAACATTCAAATTTTCAAATGAGAACGTCCACCTTGCAACATGTCAAAATAAAGGGCATAAAAGACAGCATCCATCAGGTCGTTGCCATCACAAACATTGATTTAACTGGGAGCGCACATGTCGGTGTTGTTCTATATAATCACCAAGACTAAGAGGTCTTGCGCGATACTTTTCAGGATGGCAAATAGGAGCATCGCGCTAGATCTCGCTTTGGGAAGCAAAATGATTGGTTAGTTCACTATCACTTGACACACCATCCCTTCTCACATCTCTTTACATAATTACGTATTCAGACAAATCTAGAAACTGTTCAAAATGGATCATCAATAATTATCCAACTGATAATATTGTAGGCCTATTTCAATAGTGTAGGCCTAGTTGCAAAATGTAGGGACCTATGTACCTTAACTATTTTTTCAGTATAGATGGTAGTAACAATTAATTGCGACAGTTCTAAATTAAAATAATAATATTCTGAAATTTCTAAATAATTTAATTTGACCGATATTTTGTAGACACTAAATAGATAATTCGACCATGCAGCTGAACAGCTGACATGACTTGAGCCAATTTCCAACATTAAGTTTATATCTTTTAGGGTTTCAACCAACTATTTGAGAAATTGATCTACTCACTAAGGTGCTGAATAGCTGCCTCTGTGTATGAAATATATTAGTAGAATTTGTTTGCACTTAAGCCTCCAGCTTCGACATACGCACTCTTTCGTTCCACTCACAGCGGAAAAACCCTCAGAGTTTGAACTCTGATCTTTGAGGCCTCGGGTTATAGACTGCTTCTATTCTTGTTATTGTGGCTGGCAGCTTACAAACTCGGCAGTTGGGCTTGGATCAGAAGATACCCCCTAGGTAAAATAATCCACGTGTACCGGGTACTTTTATGGTATTTTACATTTTGATCGATTTTGGAGGAACCAAGCGAGCTATAAGGTAAAAAAATAAAATGTGCAGAATAATATCTTAGATTTATTTGTTCAGATAAAACTCTAAAAAAATTTCATTCTTGTATGAAAAATCTAAAAAAATACTTACTTCCTGTCAAAAAAGTGCTTCCGGTTGTTGATTTTTTTTTTTTTTTTTTTTGCTAACGAACTCGTCCGAGCTACGTAGACAACCAACGTGTGTACCAAATTTTAACCAAATCTTACTTAAAAGGCTGCGGCCACACGGTCCGTTTTCGCGGGTTCCCTATTCGGAATCCCGAAATTTGGAATGAAGACAGCACAAGGTTTTAAATTGGAGCGTTCAAACAGTCCGTCGGAAACGGTCATCCCGATTTACAACGGATGGTGCTGCCGAGAAACGGGATCCCGCGAAACGGGAAGGAGATTCAAAACCCGTGCATTTTCTAGTTTGCGTTCAGACCATCCGGTTATTCGGGGTGCGTTTCATTGCTTCTTGTTGTGTTTTGTCAACACCAAAATGTTTGATATGGACAAACTAGGCCTAATAGAAATTGCATGTACATGTTTGTAGACATTCCTAGTGACAGTGATTGTGATAATGATTGTTAAAAAAATATAAATTAAATTAATATAAAAATATAAGATTATAAATATAGTGGTAATTTAAAATTATACTGAACATATATTTTCTCTAAAAACATATATTCGATTTAGATGAAATTTGATATATGTATAAACAATATATGTATAAATACAATATAAAATTCATTGAATTGTAGCCATATCCCATTGCTATTATATATAATATTATTATTTATACCTGCCTTAGCAATCCTTTTACAAGTCTTTATATCGTTTACAGCTGTTTCACCTTTTCATTTTCAGGCATCTTCAGAACGAATACACAAAAAACACTTCTCACAATTACACTTATAAACAGAAATTAATATGATATTTAACACAAAAATAAAAAAAAAATACATAAAAACACAAAATAGATAGACATAAAGTGTGATATGATAGACTTGTGACAGTCGCATACTGTGGCTTAAATAAATTTAACAAGTGTTTTTAATGTTTTACCAAGTGTCGTTTTGTGTTTTTATTTATTATGTTTTTATTTATTTATGTGTTAAATACCAAATTAATCTTTGTTTATAAGTGTAATTGTGAGAAGTGTTTTTTGTGTATTCGTTCTGATGATGCCTGAAAATGAAAAGGTGAAACAGCTGTAAACGATATAAAGACTTCTAAAAGGATTGCTAAGGCAAGAATAAATAATAATATTACAATATAAAACATTGATAGCACTACTATAACATTTAAATAAACAGGCCAGTAACTTAACTGCTATCAACAAAGTTTCCACCCAACCTAAATGCTAGATTGCGCATAGTCTACAATGGCTTAGGTTAAGTACTGCAATGCATAGTGATTTTGAATCATACAATTAATAATAATTTTCAAAAATATAAACTAAAAATTAAAAATAGATTTTTAATCCTACAATTGTCGATGTTAATTTTTTGATATGCCAAGCCATTTCGGTGCGTGTTGCAAGTACATTTTCAAAAATTCACCAAATACAGTAATTATAAACCAATCCAAAAGTGTTCCATAGCTTTCAAAGAATTCATATGTGCTAGTAAAAAATTTATTAATTACATTACAAAGTTATTAGCTTAAGAAACAAAAATTGTTCAAGTAACGAAAGAAAAAAGTTAAACTTTAGGCCTACATAAAAATTAGTAAACATTTTTTGTAATTTTTTAAAATGTACAAAAGTTTTGTAATTTAGTTCTAAATAGAACTGTATAAAAATATATATCAATTTCAAATTCTTGTTTTGAAAACACAAGTTGTTATGTTCCTACTAAGTGTAAAGTCCTGAACTGAAAAATATTATAGGCAGTAGAAAGTGCGTTTTGCCGGGACCGTGTGTACGCAACAACTTCATCCCGAATTTCGGGATCCCGCGAAACCGGACCGTGTGGCCCCAGCCTTTAGAATGCGAAACACACATAAATATATAATTTCTAATGACACCCCAAAACGTGTTCTGGGGCCATGATTGCTGCTCATTTACTGCTCCTGATCTTCGGTCTTACCACAAGGGTCACTGCAATAGATCATCCTACGGAAATTCGCTAATGAATCATTGACAATTTTAGTAAGCAAGTTGGAAAAATTCAGAGATCAAAGCAATAATCTTAGTAATGTGCGTACTTTACGATTTACCGGAAACGATTATTATCCTCCTCGTTGGCCTATGTGGTTTGGCAGAACTCTTGAATCTATAAACCTACACTCTAACGCAAGCAGACTACAATTACAAGGTTTCTTGGCAATGTTTGTGAAATCAATAAATCATAAACTAGATCAAAAGTGGGGCTTATACAAATGGGTCTTTGTGTTATAAATAAACCTATTGACTCTTTACAGTAGGCTATATAAAGAAAAAAAACTAACTAAGCTACTAGCAGGGCCGTAACTAGGAATTGTGCGCCCCTGACGGTTCTATGAAAATGGCGTCCCTATTTACCCTACTAGTAGTTCTGTCAACAGTAGACCTCGCTCGTTGAAATAACAAATGTGGTTTTGAGCTTAGGTTAAAAATAGTGTGCCAGTAAGGAAGTAAGCCGAAGGTTTAGCCAGTGAAACATTATTTTGCAATTCGCGCTATTCCGGGGTTTCTAATTATCGTTTTTTTCTTTTCTTGTGCCTTAACTGCTAAAGATTTTCTTTTAGGGGGCATTGCGTTTTATTTAGGTTAATAATGCGTAAGGTAGCTACAAATATCGCGTTATTGAGGGAAACATCGAATTAATTATTTACATACTTAACTAATTAAAACTTAACAATGTATTTACAGTTCCATATCATATATTCCAATATTAGAAATAATGAAAACAAACGATGTTAAAGCGTCGTGATAGTGATCTCAACCCATGTACCACACGCTGTCCAACGGTAATTTTTTGTATGTCCTTTATCGCCGCGAGGTTTCATTTGTTTCATCTCATTTTGTAATGCAAGTAAAGCTAAGTCAATTACTTTTATAAAATAATAATTTACACGTACACAGTTCAATTCTTTGATTTATCCTCTACACTTTCTTATAATAATATGTAATTTTTGTGCAAAGGATATATTCCTAAATTACTATTCAAAACAAGCCTAGTTTTGTTAGCAGTCTTGTAGTAAGTAGGAACATAAAAACTGGCGTTTTCAAAATAAGAAATTTGAAATTGATAAATATTTTAATACAGTTCTGTTTAGAACTAAATTACGAAATTTGTTTACATTTATGAAAAAAATTACAAAACATTTTTAATACTTTTTATGTAGGCCTAAAGTTGAACTTTTCATTTCGTTACTGAACATGCTTATTTATTGAGCTAATAACTTTGTTAATTTTACTTCAATCGTTTTTTTACTGGCATATATTATGAATTCTTTGAACCTTTATCTACAAAAAAGCTATGGAACACTTTTGAATTGGTTTAGAATAAACGTATAAAAACATGGTTGAAATACAAAAACCTGGACGATTTTTAACAAATTTGAAGTTTACGGCCATTTTGTGAGTTTACCGTTAGAGATACGGAAAAAACCAAGAATACAATTTTGTTGAAAATCTAATTTACCAGCCGCAAAATGTTATTACTTTTTAAATTCGACTTACGGTTAAGCCACAAACTGGCTTTGGAAAAAAGCTTACACTAAGAGAAACGGCCTGGCCGCCATTTTTATTTAATTTAAAGGGTTACAAATGAAAAATGAAAAAACGCCGTATATGTGCGTGGCTCGGCCTAGGAATAAGGAACATTCATGCAAAAAATCATCAAAATCGGTCAAGGCGTTTGGCCGTAATCGTGAGACAGATAGACACACAGACATACGATCGAGTTAAAA
>JAGFPH010001485.1:75956-105332 GCA_018207615.1 Philaenus spumarius | reverse complement strand
CTTACGGTGAGCCTAAGGTCAGAGTGGTGAATGAGCAGCGAACTGTGACTCTTAAGGTGGGACCTAAGGTCGGGATTGGTAGATGAACACTGAACATGGTCCCCAGAACATATTTTCGGGTGTCATTAAACATTATATATATGTTGGCGACGTTGGTTTTCTAAGCCGCTCGGAAGAGTTCGTTAGCCCCACCTATCCAACAACCGGAAGCATGTTTTTTGACCAGAAGTAAACATTTTTTTAGATTTTTCGTCCTAGAATCGACTTTTTTTGGGTTATATCTAATAAAAAAAATTTATTTTACACGTCCTTACAGCCCGTCTGGTTCTCCCAATACCGATCAAAACCTAAAATACCATGAAAGTACTGGCTTAAAATCCACTTGGGGGCTTCTTCTGATCCGAGGCCGCGGCGAGAGAAGCGAAGCAGTCCATGACCCGAAACCGCGCGTTAACCGAAGCTGGAGGCTGATGAACAAACAAATTCTACTAATATATTTCGCACTCTAATATTAGGCAGCTAATCGGCGCCTTCGTGAGTTGACTCGTTTCCCAAATAGTTGGTTGAAACCCTAAAATATATAAACTGAATTTTGGAAATTTGCTCGACTCACGTCAGCGGTTCAGCTGCGTGGTCAAATTAGTATAATGTTTGTATTGAATAAATTATGTTTGTATAAAATATCTTCCTTTGTCATTTATAGGCTACCTTTTTTATGAGAATCATAAAGAATACAAATTAATATTTTAGGGTAGTTTAAGTTAATACGAACAAAACCAAAAACTCAAAGTTAAAAGAAATTTTAATTATTTTTACAGAATAAAAAAGTAGGCCTAACTGTATATTTTTACAACACATGTAGTGGCAAGAAACTACTAAGACAGACACTGAAATACAAATAAAATTCAAATTCATTTATTAACACATTTTATTACGTATTTATTTTTACTTTTCATTCGTCGTATTTAAAAAAAAACTAATTAACTTACTTTTGCTGTTTCTGCACCCCTTTAGACTAGCGCCCCTGGCGAGGGCCTTCTTCGCCACCAGAACTCAATTAAAATTGGAATTTTCAACCCTTAAATAATGTATTTTTAACCTCCGACGCAAACAGAGGGGTGTTATAAATTTAACATGTGTATCATCACACATGTGTCTGTGGCATTATAGCTCCCAAACGGATGAACAGATTTTGATTTTTTTTTCAAAGGTGACTTGATCGAGAGTGTTCTTAGCTATAATTCAAGACAATTTGTTCAGCCGTTCAGGGGCTATTAACATTTTTAATTTATCTATTAATAATTATTATTATTAATAATAATTGTACTAACAATAAATCGTTTAGAATATTATTACAAATAGATCTAGAATATAAACTACAAACACGCTAAGAAAATGTATGTATTTTACACAGTTTTATATAATCTAAATCGTGGTTTTGTTGTTTTAGTTGTTACAGTATTTATTATTATTTCTATGTATATATTTTTAATACCCTTCACAATGAACGCTCTGCAGATGGACATTGTCTATGTATTTGAGTTTTTTTGTTAAAACTGATTTTGTATTTCTTATTTTTGATATTTTTAAATAAACTCATTATCATTATATTATTATCATTACAATGTAAATAGTTGTAACCATTTTCAAAATAAACATATGCGTGTATGAATATGTAATGCAATTAAGTAGGCCTATATACATTTCAAAATATGGTAAGTTCCTAGAAAAGTTTTACTTTTATTTTTATAATCGTAATCATCATAAATTTTTCTTAATTTCTTATATGATCGATAAATCATATAACATTATTTCATCAGATTTATGTCATGGCGTTATACTTTCTTCTCTATTTCTTTTGCAACTATCATTTATATATTCTAAGATTTAGCTGCCCTATTGGTTTGGTGTCCTCATGTCCCGAGTTAAACATAGGCCTACTTATTAATATTTACAACACATAAACAAAACACATACTCAGCTCTACATACACGTCATATAAATTAAAATATTTCTTACATGTTCATGTTCACTTAATTGTGAAATTTTTATTGCAAACAGTGCAATACAATAAATTTCACTTCTTTTGTTTTATTTTATTTTTAAGGCGAAACCCCTTACCAGTACTGTTGCAGAGTTCTGTCAAAATAAGTTTTGAATTTTCCTAAAACACGAAACGCGAACGGGTTTTGTGTAGGCTGTAGGTGGTTTTTAAAATTTAGCTATGCTCATATTATTCATATTTCTTTTATTTATAAACTCTAAGTAAAATAAAATTGCCTTTTGTAGTGTGCAGTTTATTTGTGCTTAATTATAAGGGGCGGTTTTAATGTATATATAACTGAAATAAATAAACCTATGTAGGCCTGATAGTCAGCAATTTGAAGTAATAAGTAGGATATTCTAAACACCTTCTCTCAGTGCGCTTATGAAGCGTAGATAACCAGCACCACCGACCGACAGATTATGAACATTAAAATAGAAAACATGATTAAAAAGGACTAGTTACCTGAATATCGTAGTTGAACGCTCGCTCGGCAAAACTGAATTCTTCCCAACCGACCCAAACACAGACCACTGAGGCTATTTATAAAACGTCTTGGATTTCGTTTGAAATTATGTTTTCACTATTTTTACTCTTCCAACTTTTAGCAGTTTTTCGACGTTTCGCTTTCATCTTCTCGCGTAGGCGACTTGGATTGTTGTTACAAGCAACGATATATCAAACGGGATGATCACTGCAGGCAGAGAGTAATGCATAATTTAAATGCTTTTTAGATTTAGTTTACAAAGATAAGACGATAGTGAATGAGTGAAAACCGACAGGTTGAATGTTGCAGTATTTACAAATAACAAACACTGAGAAACGTTAGACCTAAATAAAGTATTGTTCATGGTATCAACCATCGTGGGATTCAGAGTTGTTCAAAATGGTTGAGTTAAAAACTACGCTATTTTAAACGGCACGATGTTCTTGCCCCGAGGGCATGCTTCGATCTGCATTAATTAATTTTTAGCGCTATCACAAAAGTAAAGTATCAAAATATAATAGCAGAATAAAGTAAAACGTAATATTGTTTCTGACAAAGGGTAGGTGTAATTTATAATTTACTTTTTGAAGAAGGCCTATATTTTTTGTTTAGTGAGAGAAAATCAGTGAAATGAGAGCTAAAAGGCTTTTTAATAATTATATAGTGAGGGATAAGTTCGTTAGCAGTGTATTAGAGTACTTTCAAAAAACCCCAGACATAATATGAGATTCAGCTTATACGACTGTAAAGTGTGTCAAAGCATGCTGAGTGACGTCGCCGGGGGTGCTGCCCTCACCAGGTTCCGCGTCCAGTGGGCTGTAATGTTAAAAATTTGCTTACTGTCATTTTAATAATTAATAAAATAAAATTGTGTTGATAGTGTATTGATCATTTCATAAAATTATTAATAACGATAATCAAGAATTGAGTCAAACTTGATACATATGTGGCGGATTACGAGCTCAGCGACCCGTAGGCACTAATCAGTTCGCGGGCTCCACTACAACTTGCATTATTAAGTTACTAGTAGTTCTGTGAACAGTAGACCTCGCTCGTTGAAATAACAAATGTGGTTTTGAGCTTAGGTTAAAAATAGTGTGCCAGTAAGGAAGTAAGCACAAGGTTTAGCCAGCGAAACATTATTTTGCAATTCCCGCGATTCCGGGATTTCTAGTTCTCGTTTTTTTACTTTTCTTGAGCTTTAACTGCTAATGATTTTCTTTTAGAGGCATTATGTTTTATTTAGGTTAATAAAGGGTAAGGTAGCTAAAAATATCAAGTTATAGAGGGACAACATATAATTAAATATTTGCATACTTAAATAACTAAAACTTAACAATGTATTTACAGTTCCATAACTTCCATATCATATTCCAATATTAGAAATAATGAAAACAAACGATGTTAAAACGTCGTGATAGTGATCTCAACTTTATTCTCAACTCATGTACCAATACTTCCCACGGTGTCCAACGGTCATTTTTTGTATGTCCTTTATCGCCGAGAGGTCACATTTGTTTCATCTCATTTTGTAATACAAGTAAAGCTAAGTCAAATACTTTTATGAAATTTACAATGATAATTTGTAAGTATTCAGTTTAATTCTTTGATTTATTCTCTACACTTTCTTATCCCCTACACTTTCTTATTATTATAAGCCATTTTTTGCAAAGGATATATTTAAAATTACTATTCAAAACAGGCCTAGTTTTGTTAGCAGTCTTGTAATAGGAAGATAAAAACTGGTGTTTTCAAAATAAGAAATTTGAAATTGACAAATATTTGTATATAACTCTATTTAGAACTAAATTACGAAACGTTTTTACATTTATGAAAAAAATTACAATAATTTTTACTACTTTTTATGTAGGCCTAAAGTTGAACTTTTTCCTTTCATTACTGAACATGCTAATAACTAATAAATGTTTCTTGATCTAATAACTTTGTTAATTTTACTTCAATCATTTTTTTACTGGCATATATAAATTCTTTAAACCTTTATCTACAAAAAAGCTATGCAACACTTTTGAATTGGTTTAGAATAAACGTATAAAAACATGGTTGAAATACAAAAACTTGGACGATTTTTACAAATTTGAAGTTTACGGTCATTTTGTGAGCTTACCGTTAGAGATACGGAAAAAATCAAGAATACAATTTTGTTGAAAATCAAATTTGCTATTAGCTAAATGTCATTACTTTTTAAATTCGACTTACGGTTAAGCCACAAACTGACTTTGGAAAAAAGCTTACACTGAGAGAAACGGTGCGGCCGCCATTTTTATTTTATTTAAGGGGTTAAAAATGAAAAATGGAAACAACCTTATACATACCGGGTGTCCCACGAAGAGGTCCCTATTTTTGAATTGATATGACAGACGTATAGAGCGCGCTACAGACTTGAAATTCTACAGTCGTGACTAACACATATGTAAAAGAAATACCCCTGAGTATCAGTTAATTCTGACTGATCCAAACAAAATGGCGGAAAAACAAAAAAACAACAAAATCAGCAATCGTATTTTAAGGGTAAACCTACTTTTATTTAGAATAGGAACAGCTACAGCTGTTTAGACTATTTTAAATCTATCAGCTGACTGCGTGTATCCACAACAATGAACATATTTGGTAAAAAACATTGGCATTTGTTATTAAGTTGCATTGTAAAGTGTCTTATGTACCATGCCGTTTTCAATTGGGCAAAAAGTGAAATGTTGTTCCTGGGCCTTTGAAAATGATTATGAAGCAATAAGGTGTTTTAGGGAAAGGTACCCAGGTGTAGTTCCACCGTCAAGGAAATCTATTCGTAAGTGGAAGACTATCCTACTAGAAACGGGGTCAATACAACAAAAATACCATAGATCCTCCAACATAGAAAATGAAGAAATCGTATGTGCTGCTTTCATGGAATCTCCAAATACGCCTAATTCAGTAAGAACGGTGGAATCTGCTACAGGGATACCGAAGTCATCTGTCCAAAGGTATGCCAAAAAGAACAAAATCAAACATTATAAAACTCATTTAGTTCACGGACTGCTTGAAGATGATCCTGACAGACGATTGAAATTTTGTTCGAAAATAATTGAAAAGACTGACGTAGATAGCAAATGGCATGAAGGAATCGTGTTTTCAGATGAAGCGACATTTTATCGAACAGGAACTGTAAACAGACATAATTGTCATTACTATAACACAAAAAATCCACATATCTTACAAGAAGAGAAATTAAAATCAACAGGTATAACAGATTGGGCTGCTGTTACCAAGGCTGGTGTTTTGTCATATGACATATCCCGACAAACAATGACTGGAGAAAGGTATGCATCAGTTTTAAGCAGTCACATAGTTCCTCATCTTTCTCAGCCTGAGATGAAAGACGTTTTTTTCAACAGGATGGAGCTCCTCCGCATTATGCTAATGTGGCCAAAGTAGTTTTGGACCAAAATCTTCCTAACCGTTGGATAGGTCGTGGCAGCAGCTTCATGGACTGGCCCCCAAGGTCTCTAGACTTGACTGTTTGTGACTTTTTTCTGTGGGGCTTTTTGAAGGAGAAGGTTTATTGTCATAACATTGCGACAGACTATGAACTAATGAGGTTGTTCGAAGAGGAACTGTTGTTGATACCTCGAGAGTTGTTCAGCAAAGCGTATGACTGTTTTCTATTTCGTTGCCATCAGTGCATTGCGATCGATGGACATCAGTTTGAATAAGGTTTATGGATCAAATATATTTAATTTATTTATGAGTTACTTATATCTTTAATTCTCTAACGTTGTTTAGTGCTTAGTAACATCGTTAAAATTCAATAATTATGTTGTAACACTTAAGCAAATACAACTATTTTAACGAAAAGGTACTATTTCTTTGATATCCCGCCATTTTGTCCTAATGTGTCAGAATTAACTCAGGTGTATTTCTTTTACATATGTGTATGTTAGGACTGTTGAGTTTCAGGTTTGTAGAGTGTTCGGTGCATCTAATATATTAATTCAAAAATAGGGACCTCTTCGTGGGACACCCGGTACATGGCTCGGCCTAGGAATAAGGAACATTCATGCAAAAAAATCATCAAAATCGGTCAAGGTGTTTGGCCGTAATCGTGAGACAGACACACAGACACACAGACATACAGACACACAGACGAAATGCCGAACGGTCGAGTTAAAACGGAGACCTCGCTTTGCTCGGTCAAAGATCGACTGAAATAAGGAAAAAACTGGGCTGATGAAATTGTGTAATACATCTTAAGCTATGTCATTAATTGGTAAAATGTCCTTTTACTTTCTCACTATACAAAAAAGTGGTTTTTACAAAATGCCTGTCTGTATGTATACAAAGACTAGCTGGCCCGACCCGGCTTTGCACGGATAGACAAATCAAAGTTAAATGTATATTAACAAAAAATTTATTATATCAATAAATATACTAGTAGTTCTGTGAACAGTAGACCTCACTTGTTACAAATGTGGTTTTGAGCTTAGGTTAAAAATAATGTGCCAGTAAGGAAGTAAGCACAAGGTTTAGCCAGTGAAACATTATTTACAATTCCCGCGATTCCGGGATTTCTAGTTCTCCTTTTTATTTTTTTTTTTCTTGAGCTTTAACTGCTAAAGATTTTCTTTTAGAGGCATTGTGTTTTATTTAGGTTAATAATGCGTAAGATAGCTAAAAATATCGCGTTATAGAGGAAAAACATACAATTAAATATTTACATACTTAAATAACTCAAACTTAACAATGTATCATAAGTTAACTTAAGTTCCATTTCATATTCCAATATTAGAAATAATGAAAACAAAAGATGTTATAACGTCATGATAGTGATCTCAACCCATGTACCAACACTTCCCACGGTGTCCTACGGTCATTTTTTGTATGTCCTTTATCGTCGCGAGGTTTCATTTGTTTTATCTCATTTTGTAATTCAAGTAAAGCTAAGTCAAATACTTTTATGAAATTTACAATGATAATTTACAGCTATACAGTTCAATTCTTTGATTTATCCTCTACACTTTCTTATAATAATATGTCATTTTTGGCAAATGATATATTCCTGAATTACTATTCAAAACAGGCCTAGTTTTGTTAGCAGTCTTGTAGTAGGAACATAAAACCTGGTATTTTGAAAATAATAAATTTGAAATTGATAAATATTTTTATACAATTCTATTTAGAACTAAATTACGAAACTTTTTTACATTTTTGAAAAAAATTACAAAAATTTTTACTACTTTTTATGTAGGCCTAAAGTTACCTGAAACAGCCGACATTTTACCTACTATTATAATCTATATATATAAAAATGAATTGCTGTTCGTTAGTCTCGCTAAAACTCGAGAACGGCTGGACCGATTTGGCTAATTTTGGTCTTAAAATGTTTGCAGTAGTTCATAGAAGGTTTATACGTAAAGCAAAATTTGAAGAGTTTCCCGAAAAAGTTTCAACTTTGGAAGAAACTCAACCGCCTTTACTGTATGAACTCAAAACCATAGCTTACAAAAACAGCTGTTCGTATAAAAAGCTTAGCAACACGTTATGTTTGTTTACAATCATTACCATAGCAACATTACTTAGCAAATTTATAATCACTTTAATATTTTTAAAAACTAACAGCTTTTTAAGGTTAGATTGAAAAACTATAAACAAACACAAGGAAAATCAACGAAAAATGCTTACAGAATTATAATTCAACTCAAACATTGGTTATTAAATACCTATCTATATACAGTAGAACCCCTCTTAACCGGCCTCGGATCAACCGGTCCTCGGATTAACCGGCCTATCCTATGGAACAAAAGAGTTTTTTTTTCTGTTACAGATTATATTACTTTAACTGGACGAAGTCTCAAACATTGATTGTTTGAAGGAAATTTCGAGGAAAATAAAGCCGGGTGACGTAACTTTAGGTGTGCAATGTGTTAGTGTTGTGGTAGACAGAACAGGGGAGGGGGAGCATGAGTTTGATTCCCCTCTTGCTTCCGCGGCAACTATATTTTTTCCGCGGCATTCCTTTGTTTCTTTTTCTTCGTCTGTTGCTTTGTCTGAACCTTTACTGAATTTTGTGGGAGCAAAATATGTAATATTTGTAACATATTGCGTAATATGTTGAGCAGCAAAAGGATTCAATGGCATTAGACGTGATTAACAAATGAAAACTGAGAGATTTGGCTTTAAAAAAATCTTTGAATGTTAAAGAACAGAAAAAATAACAGATTCTTTGATACAGTAGCCTATATGTAAATTCAGTTTTCAAAGTTTATGTAAGTTTAAAATGTTTAATTCGTTGGTGTTTGTTTATGTATTTTGTCCATACAATAAAATGGGTTGCAATAACGTCTTATTTGTTTGTTTATTTACGAAATATTTTTGAACAAAAATTTATTTTTTACTGGAACCTCGGATCAACTGGCCAAACAGGTAACCGGCCAGGGTCTCGGTCCCGACCAGACCGGTGAAGAGGAGTTCTACTGTAGGCCTACTTAGAGATATGCTGTTTAAAATATTGTTTATATAAAATATATCATAACTATGAATTTTTTAATACTTTTCAAAATATATTTTCGCTATCAATAATAATAATAACAAACAAATTATTTGACACCATGCATAACCATAAACATACACGAGTTTAAACATAATATATTGAAAACTGAACAAACAATCTGAATTAAACTAAATACCATTAAAATATCACAATTGTAGCTTTATTTTGATATATAATTGCATATTTAAATACTAAACAATATCTTATACTAATTAGGCCTATACATTTAAAATTACAAACTCTATTTGAACCAGTTTGTTACATCCTAAATTAACACGGATGTTACAAAGTGATTCAAATATCTTTTCTACGACCCCCAGCTAATTTAAACCCTCGCTAAGAAAGGGTTAAAAGAAATTCGAAATTTAAGGGCGGTTTGGGGGGGGGGTCAAAGTTACTAAAAATCCCTATAAGAACGAATTGGAATGAAATTTAGTACGTAGCTTCCTTTTAGGCTGTAGGTGCTCGCAACATTGTCAATGAAATTAAGTGAAAGTCAAAATTAGTAAAAACTATAAATTAAAACGATAGGCCTATATTTAAAGCTTTTTCATGTTAGATAGTAGTTTACAGGAATACAATTTTCAGTGCTTTCTTAAATAGCGTAGCCTTATTTTCATGACCACAGTAGGATACGCACGGGTATTCAACGAACTCTTAAAAAGAATAAAATTATGCCAAAAAGACTGAAATTACTAACAACCACGGGCAACGCCGTACGGGTCAGCTAGTACACAATAATTCTTCAAAAATAGCCATTTAAAAACAGAACTTTAATCGTAAAACTGCAATACATCAAAATATCTCATTATGTTTTTAAGTTTATTAGCCTATCTCTGTGTTTTACTGTATCTAAACATACACAGTATTACATAAAATATTTACTATTAGACTAATATTAATTTAGTTTTAGTTTATTTCCCTTGTTTTGTTATTTTTGTGTTTTTTACAAGTTACGCTGAACCACACACAACTATCCTTCGAAGTGCTGAAGTCTCGCTACAAGACCTTCGTGAAGTGCTATTGTTTCGCAGTTAGACGATTCGTAAAATACCTGGTTCAAATCCACATAGGGAATTTTACCGTTGTGGGAGCTTCTGATCGAGGCCGACGGCTGGCGTTCAAACGGTAGTCCATAATCCGAACCCGCTAGGTCGAGATGTAACCTCCCAGAGAACAAAGCAGTGCCTAAGCTGGGGCTGGAGGCTGTATACAAAATATATTTCTTACACGCAGGCAGATATTCAGCGCCTTCCAATAGTTGGTAGAAACCCTAAAATAAATAAATTGAATTTGGACATTCGCTCAACTGACTCAGCGGTTTAGCTGCGTGATCGAATTATTTATTTTTGCAAATATCAAATAGCATAAAAATATTCCCTGCATTTTTCTACAATCCACACATTATATAGCTGTTGCAAAAGAGTTAATTGGGTTTTCACATATTCTGCAACATCTCTTAAGTAGGCCTACTAACCTCAGGGCACGTACTAACAATAAAAAACCCTGATGAAACAAATTTGATTTTTGTTCTACAAGTAGCCCTAAATTGGCATAAATTTAGTTTAAGTTGAGATTGTTTGTTATTGTTGAATTTCCATAGGAAAGCTGAGCTATTGCAGTGACTCTTATGGTGAGGTACCTAAGGTCTAGCACAGAACTGTCAGCTGTCTGTCACCACTACCACATTCTAGGTAAAAATGATAGAACAAAACTGGATGTCGGCTTCCGGTGCAGGTTTTGCGGATGAGTCATAAAAGTGGCTCGCAGCTAGGGCAATCACCTTCAGTCTCACGAAGACTGAAAAATACGCTTTTAGATGGTTTCAATAATATCAAGTTCAATAATTCAATTTTCAAACATACCTCTTAGCATTGAAGAAACAACACTGTACTAAATGCGTACTGTAGATAACAAGTGAAATAAAAGTAGTTATGTATCCAAATAAAAAGTTGCAGCTTTATTAATGCTATACTAACTAGGGAAGAAAGAAATGCTACTGGGCAAAAGATTGGCTACTTCAACGTTAACATTTTATTTTGTATGTTCCTAAATTTATTTTTAATATCAGAAAATAATTATATTCAATTTTATAAATCTCTCTATTATATAAAAAAGTTTTTCTACTTCTTCTTCTCATAATTATAAGGTAATAAGAATAATAAAACTAAGAAAGGAACCAGCTTCACCAGTCTTAAGAACGAAGTACTGAGCCTAGAACTGCGGGAGAATCGGCCAGACAAGAGCCGAAGCGGAAAACCACGCCACGGAGAAGGAGGCAAAAGGAGAGTCGCTGACGTCAGTGGGGGAATTGATCTGACCGCCAGGCTGTTTCACCAGGAATAAATTCATTTCATTTGTAATTCAATAAATTTAATGGCTGATGGTGGGAGCGAGGCCGACAGAGTAGTAATCCCCGGGTCAAAATCGAGAAGAGCGGCCCGGGAGTTGAAAAAGCCTGCAGGAAAGTGGTTACCTACTGCAGAATACAGTAAGGTGATAAAGGAGAGACAGGCCCTGCTGGTGGGGTTGGATGAAAGGGAGCATAAGAGGAACCTTTCTGACAGCACTTCATCCGCGGAGAAGTCTACTCCTTTGAAGAAACGGCAGAAGAAAGGGGTAACAGCCCCCAATGACTCAGCCCGAACCAATGCCGGGATCAAGCAGGCAGGAGGTGGATAAGACCGCCTTCAGAGATCAGCTTGTCGGAACAAAGATGGCGATTGTACCAGTGGCCTAGCTGGAGGTAAAACTCATGGAAGAGCAACTAGAGGCCCTTCAAGAGGCTTTGATTGAGGAGATAAGTCAGGTCGGCGATGAGACTACACTCCAATTTCAAAAGACTTATAGAGAAAGAGGGGCTCTAGTATTAACCTGTGACAACACAGAGACAACAGAGTGGTTACTCAGAACGGCTCCTAAGTTGAGCACTGGAGAGGAAACCACTAAAGTTCTCCTCTGGACCTCTAAGTGTTTGGCTAAGAAAGATACAGCTGCACATCTTAAAATGGTGGGCAAGCAGAATAAAAACCTGGTTGTTGATGACTGGAGGTTAATTGGTGTCAAGCGAGAGGAGAACTCTCAGTCTCTTGTGCTTGTCATTGATGAGCTTTCGGCAAAGACGCTGAAGATCAGAGGATGGAAGGTTTACCTGGGTTTGGAACAGGCATTTCTGAAAGTCCTTCAGGGAGGTGAAGTGGCAGATGAGCAGAAGAATCCTCCAGGTAAATCTTCAGCATAGCAAGGCTGCGACCGCTGTGCTGTGTAGGAGATTTGCTGCAGGGAAACTGGATGCAGTCCTGATACAGGAGCCCTGGATTAGACAGGGTAGAGTATCAGGACTGGGGAACACAGGAGGCAGGTTGGTGTATGCCAAATGTGATAATGGACCCAGATCATGTATGTTAGTAAATAAGAGACTAACCTATGTACCTGTTCTAGGACACTGTTCCAGAGACCTTACTGTGGTTAGGCTCAATATGGCAGAACTGGGCAAAACTCTGCTGTTATCATCGGCTTACCTTCCGTATGATGATGGCAGAGGACAATTACCACGAGAGCTACAGGACCTTGTGGAATACGCCAGGAGGAAAGGATACGACCTAATCCTGGGATGCGATGCCAACGCACACAACACGGTGTGGGGGAGCACGGACACTAACAAGAGAGGTGAGTTATTATTAGATTTCATTATTTCTAATAATTTAGCAATTGTTAATAATGGTAATGAACCAACTTTTGTAACCAAGGTCAGAAGAGAGGTTATAGACCTAACTCTGAGTACTGAAGGGATACATGACTGGCATGTATCATCGGAGCCATCTTCAGATCACAAGCATATTTGTTTCAGGATAGGAGAGGTGAAACTAGAATGCCAGACCTATAGGAATCCAAGGAGGACGGACTGGAAATCCTATAGACATGATCTCGGTATGAAGACGAGACTCATGACAGGTAAGGTCCAGAACATAGAGGAACTGGAGCACATGTCCGATGAGCTCAGAGAAGCCATCATAAACTCCTATGAGAAGCACTGTCCTCTGACACGTGTGAGGAACGTGGGAGCCGGATGGTTGACCCACGAGCTATAAGCCATGGGAAAAAGGGTAAGAGCCCTTTTCAAGATTGCTAAGGTGCATGAGAGATGGGACACTTATCATGACCTGTTATCTCAGTATAACAGGATGATAAGGAAGGCTAAGAGGAATTCCTGAGGAAAGTTCTGCACGGAGATGGAGGGGGTGCAGGAAGCTTCCAGAGTTCACAAACTCTTGGCCAAAGACCCAGTATCACCAGTAGATAATATAAAAAAGGCTACTGGAGAACTCGCTGTAGAAACGGGGGAAGTGCTGGAGGAAACTCCTTGTGGCACATTTTCCTGGCTGTACAGTATTGAAGGACGGCAGGGGAGCAGCCATTCACTCCTACGAGAAACACTGTCCTTTGACAAGTGTGAGGAATGTAGGAGTCACTAATGGTGTGGGACCCGCTGTTGCAACCGGCGATTGGAAATTGGCCAGTCATAAGTTACATGCAGTCGGATCAATTGGGCAGTGGGAACATTTGAACCGTATAAATCTCCTGGGGGCGATGGGATCAGACCCGTCTGTCTCCAGAATAATGTAGATAGTTTGTGGTCAGTGCTTTGCAGGCTATACAGGGCCAGCTTAGCCACTGGACATATTCCACGATCCTGGAGAAAGACCAGGGTTGTGTTTATACCGAAACCAGGTAGGGTAAATTACACTAATCCTAAGGCATTTTGTCCAATAAGTTTAACATCTATTATGCTGAAGGTATTAGAAAAGATAATACACAGGCATATATGTGATGGGGTGCTCGTGCCAATCATGCCAATCAGCACGCTTATATGCCAGGTAAATCCTGTGAATCTGTGTTGCACCACTTAGTGGGTAGAATTGAAGGAGCTCTGGAATGTAAGGAAGTCGCATTTGGTATCTTCCTGGACACTGAAGGTGCTTTTGATAATACCAAGACAGAGTCGATAATCGATGCTGCTCGGGGGCGTGGGGTTGAGGAGATGCTTTGCAGATGGATCAGGACCATGCTTCAGGGCAGGGTTGTAGAGTCTTCTCTGTATGGTGAGACCTTGGAGGTTAGAGTGGAGAGAAGATGTCCACAGGGAGGGGTACTTTCGCCCCTTAACCTTGTGGTGGATGACCTTCTTAAAGAACTCAACAATAATGGTGCATATGCGCAAGGATATGCAGACGATGTTGTTATTCTAGTGGTAGGTAAGTTTGTACCAACTGTGACGGAGCTGCTTGGAGTGGCACTTAGCACTGTGGAGAAATGGTGTGGGAGAACGGGACTGGGAGTCAGTCCGAGCAAGACTCTAGCCATCCCATTTACCAGACGAAGGAAATTGGAGGGCTTTGGGCCCCTCAGTCTTCAAGGTAGTGGGATCACCGTAGCAACAGAGGTAAAGTATCTGGGAGTGATGCTGGACCAGAGGCTGAACTTCTGTGCACAGCTTAATCGAGTGATCGTTAGAGGTAAGTGGACACTAATGGCGAGCAGGCGCATGGTGGGGCGGACATGGGGGTTGAAGCCTAAGCAGTGGCTTTACACCTCTGTGGTAAGACCGGCCATGACGTACAGCGCCATTGTATGGTGGACAAGAACAGAGGTCCAGGGTGTGGTGGCGAGTATGGCGAGAGTTCAACGTCTTGCCTATCTTGCTATAACAGGAGCAATCAGCAGTGCTCCCAGTGCTGCTCTGGACTGCTGTCTAGACCTTCTTCCACTGGATCTTCTTATCAATGCTTCAGCAAGGAAGTGTGCTTATCGCCTTCAATGTGAGGAACTCTGGATACATGGCCCAAGGAACTTGGGACACTCCAGAATAACAACATTGGTTGCCTGAGATCGGACGCTGGACATGATCTCGGACCACATGAAGATCAAGTACTCCTTCTCAAAACCTTTCCAAGAGGTAATACCAGATCACGAAGAATGGTCTGAAGGAAGGAGACACCTCCCTGAGTGTGAGCTAGAGTGGTACACGGGCGGCTCAAAAACAAAGGGGAGTTCAGGTGCAGGAATCTGTGGTGGAAACCCAAGGCAGGAATGTGTGCTGCCGATGGGGGAAAACCCAACAGTATTACAAACTGAAATTACAGCTCTACTGGAATGTACCAGAGAGAATCTTAGACTCGGTCATATGAACAGAAATATTTGCATTTATACAGATAGCCAGGCAGCTTTGAAAGCCCTGAGCTCAAATGAGTTCAGGTCAAAACTAGTCTGGGAATGCTGGGAAGCTCGTCTGGGGAGCTTGCGGGTCTCAACGAGGTTACACTATGTTGGGTACCAGGACATGTTGGAATAGATGGAAATAAATGTGCAGATAAGCTGGCAAACAAGTCATCAGCTTCTGAATTCACAGGACCTCAACCGTTCTGTGGCATACCCAAAACGACAGCTGTGCAAGTAGTTGCTGACTGGGCAAGACTGGAACATTGAAAGAGGTGGAAGAGCATCCCTGGATTGAGGATGAGTAAACTTTCACTTCTTGGTCCATCAAGACAAATTGCATTTGACATTCTGTCATTATGTAGGTGCAAACTAAAGGAGGCGGTCGCTCTAATCACAGGACATGGCCACCTTAGAAAACACACGAAGAACATGGGAATTTTCACTGGAAATCCTAAATGCAGGAAATGTGGCCTGCATGAGGAAACCGCAGAACATCTAATCTATGAGTGTGAGAGGCTGGAACAGGTCAGTTATAAAACCTTTGGTACATTGAACAAGGGACAAACCATACCTTAAGACAACCTTGTAAAGAGGATTCTTAAGTTCAACGGGCTTATGGATCCTTGACAAGGGTAACTGAGGGATCAACATCCTTACGTGGGAGCGCAATAAGCCCTAGAGGCTGACGTGCATAAGGTTCTGGACCGCCCACAGAAGAAGAAGAAGAATTCAATAAATCTGTTCTACTTTACAAACACCTGCATCAACACAGCATACACGAAAATTCATTCGCGGAAAAGAGGCTAGACTCGGCTAGAACCTTCATTATAGTCTCTCTAACCAAAGTCCCATTGGGAAGAGATCTGTGCTTGCAAAAGTGGGTACGGTCACCCGAAACAATTACACGCCCTTCAGGCAACATTTGCAGTCCTTTTTAGGGCCGACCTACACAACTAAGCAGTGTTCTAGACTTCGGTCTAGGGAATAGACGATACATAGTATATAATAATATGTTATTATAATAATACGTTATTATAATAATACGTTATTATAATAATACGTTATTATAATAATAAGTTATTATAATAAAGTTTTATTATAGAGAGGCGGAGCGGGCAGGGGGCAAAGCCCCCTAGTTTTAATTAAAATAATTTATTATTTTGCTAAAAGAAGAAAGAATAATTTAATTTTTTAAAAGAATAAACAAATTTATAAAATCAGATAAAGCATAATCATTTTTTAAAGGCCTTGATTGTGTGTCGATGTAGTGAATTGCTGGTTGAGCTTGAACATAATAATTAATTGTATTAATTAATAATTTAATTGTATTGACTTCAAACTTGAAGGCATACTGGTAGCATTCAATTGAATTGTATTTACTTTAATATTGCTTTCCATATAGAAGGATTTTGCCGATAAGTGTCTCATGTCTGTAAATTCCATAAAAAACTACAGATTTATCACTCATTTTGTATGAAATACAAGTAAATCTGTCACAAAACTTTCAACGAGTGTAAAGTTTTCAACTGGAGATCAGAACTGAAGTTATTTGCCCACACACACAGATAAACGACAGTCCGTCTAATCTGCAGGTTTCAGCCTGTCCGAGAACTGTGTGTCTGTGGCGAGATTTAACTTCAGTTAATTGGCCTGCAGTCCTCGGTTTAACTGCAGATTAACTATGTAGTGATTAGTGAATGGTTGCACTTAAATTTGTATGCCACTAATTCCAAAATACTTAGATCTGTTACAAAATCTCCTTACTTTTATTGCAATAAAGGAGAGCAATGTGATCTGCAAACACTTCAATAAGACCACTAAAATGAATCATTTATACAAATTAGCAGCTAATACTGAACCTTTTATCATCCCCACTCCTACGATGCGGATTGTGCCTAAATGGTTATTTACTTTAACCTGCTGTACTCGGTCTATAAAAAAACAATTATACCAGTCCAAAGCCATTTCCCTACTACCTCCATTTTTGACAAAATGATGTAAAGGTTCACCAGATCGATTGTCTTTTTTGAAATCAACAAATAGTTGGTCTATAGTTTTCATTCATAATGTAAATTCGATTAACAAAGTCAATTGATTTTTCTTTTGTAAAACCAGACTCTCTTTCACTTTGAAAATGAAATCCATCCAGATATTTGATAAGTCTAGTGTTCATCAGTGGCGGATCTACCCAGGGGGCGCGGGGGGCGCGCGCCCCCCCTGGACGCGTTAAAAATATATTTTCTTAACAAACCAAAATTAATTCAAAATTAATATGCAAAGCTTTCTGGCAAAGATGGCGATTTAGAGGTGCACTCCTCTCACACATACCACAAAAATGCAGAACTCTGTGGGAAATCCTTCATTAAAATGTATGAAAATCCGGAGAAGGAAATAGTAAATGTCCTGGATGAAACAAGAAAAAAGCAGATCTTAGATAACAGGGCGAGACTCGTCCCTATTATAAAAACAGTGATTTTACATGGCTGGCAGAACATTCCATTGAGAGGTCATCGTGACGATGGAAGAGTTCTTGATACAAGTGAAGACCCAGTTTAAAATGATGGTAATTTCAGGGCTCTTCTACGTTTTAGAGTTGAGAGTGGAGATAAAGAGCTTCAAAATCACCTGAAGTCAAGTAGTTCCGGAGCTACGTACGTGAGCAAAACTACCACCAATGATCTTATACAATGTTGTGGTGAAGAGATTTTACAAGAAATCATTCGGAGGGTTAGTCTTGCAGAGTATTATTCTGTTATGTTCGATGAAACTACTGATGCTGCTCATGTTTCTCAGTTGAGCATTTCCATACGTTCCATACATGAAAATAAAGTAAGAGAAGATTTTGTTGGCTTTTTTTATCTTCATGCGCTAAACTATTCTACTTCTGACATTTCCGAAGAACCAGTCATTACGGGATTAGTATTAGGAAAATCTGTACTAAAGTGTTTACATGAACTAGGACTGAACTTGGAAAAATGCGCAGGTATTGGGTGTGACGGGTGCAGTGTCAACATTTGTGACATGCGAGGTGCTGTATCAGAAATTCAAAAAGAAGCAAAAAACAGTATACTCTGTGTTTGCAAAAACCACTGTTTAAATTTGTCAGTCTCCAAATGTAGCAAAGTACAAAGTGTGAGAAATGCAATTGGAATAGTAAAAGAAGTAACTTCTTTTTTAAATATGTCAGCAAAACGAACTCACGTACTAAAAAAGACTTTAGAACATAAGATAAAAAGTTATTGTGAAACCCGTTGGGTCCAAAGGCACGAAGCTATAATGGAATTCCAAGAAGATTTGCCAAAAATTGCTGAGGCTCTTACCGCAATTTCAAGCTGGAACGATTGTGCCACTGCTTCAAAAGCGAAGTGTTTACTTAATTCCATTACAAACTGTGAATTTGTATTGACGATCCATAGTCTTAGTGACATTCTAAGTAGCACAGTAATTTTAAGCAAATTTCTACAAGGTGAAGAAGTGGATATTTGCAGAGCTAAGCAAAAAATAAATCAAGCTATAGCTACTATTGAGGACAAGCGATCGAATTCAGAAGAATTCTTTTCAAGAATATATGAAGGTGCGGTAAAAGTGATGGAAGATCTCGACATTGAAATTAAGATTCCCCGGATAGTCAAGAAACAACGAAACAGGCCTAACTACAGCAGTGATGGTGAATCCGATGATGTAAAAGGGTACTGGGAAAAATCTATATACATACCTATACTTGATCATGTGTTAACTGACCTAAGAGATAGGTTTAAAGATGAGTCTGTCAAATGTTTTTCCTTAAACGATTTGATCCCCACCAATCTAGATAAACTTTCAGATATAAAAGGTTTAAGTAAATCGGTGGACACAATCTGTGAACATTTTTCAAATCTCGTATTTCAAGATAAAAATACAATGGCTTTAAAACTGATTAACGAAGTAGTTTCATTAAAGAAAAGTACAACATATGATAGCTACAAACTTTTGACGAAGGCCATAACTGCTTACGAACAATGTGATGGTAACGCTTACCCAACGATAAAACTACTACTACAGATACTTGCTACATTGCCTATTTCAATTGCTACAGCAGAAAGAAGCTTTTCAACGCTGCGTAGGTTAAAAACATGGATGAGGACGCGGATGACCCAGGAAAGGCTCACAGGACTTGCCCTTCTCCATGTTCACAAATACATTAACGTAAACGTGGATAATGTAATAAACAGGTTTGCACATAAAAAATCAAGAAAAACTGAATTTATTGTTTAAAAAAGTAACTTTAAAAACTTGAGTTGTTAATGTTAGAATAGCTTTTTCAGAATGTTAAACCTGGAAGAACTAAGAACTCCAAACGTTAAACTATAGTATAATCCAAATTTATTTGAAAAATAGTTAAAACCCGAATGATACTTAAATAAGGACCATACCATGTATGTAAGTATAGGACCTATACTTACAGTTTAAGTCTAAGTTACTAAATAATTATTTTAACCAATAAACATTTTTTATTTAAAAATGTATTTTTATTTGAATGCCCTATACTGATTTATATTTAGAAGATTCGAGGAATTTTAAAAGGATATTGATTATTGACTACAAATTCTGCTGCAAACGAGTACAATAATTTGCTCCACCCCCGCTGCCGCAACGTGCGGACGTTGGCCAACTGTACAGTTAAATTAAGAAACAATCAATGGGCAGAAAAAGAATAAGAAATGAGTCTATGAAACTGATGCAAATAAACGTACGATGCAAATACGTGCAGGAGCATAATTTGTAGCAACATAATACAATAGCTAATATTTATACCCCCCCCTTACATCGGGGAAAGTGCGCCCCCCCCTGAAGATTGCCGTAGATCCGCCCCTGGTGTTCATACATTATTTATTACTGTGGAGAATATTGGTAGGAGGTTATGGGACATATATTATGCAATATAAATATTAAATTAATTTAGTTTTTTTGTAAATTGGTAACTACTATGTTCCAGCACTTCTGGAAAACACCTCTGAAGAACTTAAATTAATAATTAAAAAAAAAAATGTTTAACGTCCTGCTGTTTTGCACTTTAATGAAGACGGGACCTACAGTTTTAGTGGAATCCGAACCACAGCCAATGATGTCTGTTAAGAAACCAGTTAGAAAATTATTCTGGGTCAATGGGAATAAATTAATTAATGATTAAATTAATTATATGAGCTAATATTGGTGATATTTTCTGCAACTTTTTTAATTAGAGCAACTGAAAGACTGTCATTAGCTCAGTGATTTTTTCTTTTTCAACCCATTTATAATGTTTAAAATTGTATTTTCATTTTGTACTATAAATAAAAGAAAAAATCACTTCCTACCTGAGCAATTTATAGGTCTGATTGACTGAGAGTCGATGTTATAACCTTTACTTTGAACATTAACAAAATAATAATTTATCTCTTCAACTATTACTGGAGGGTCTTCTATACAAATACCATTTTCTAAAACTATCTCTGTTATGAATTTTGTATAAGTTCCTTGTAATACCGTACTGTTAATTATTTTCTATTAATGTCCTGAATCATCATACAATACTTATCTATTAATTTTGAATTACTATTCATTTTATAAATATTTAGCTTTGTAGAAAATCATTGTAGTATTTCTTAACCTTTTAAGTACTATATTACCATATAATATAAAATACCATATTTTAGAAATCCGAACTAGTCCTACAGCCTGAGTTTTTTTTTTCTAATTTTCTTAGTTTAGTTCTGTTCTGTATGTTATATTTATTATTTGCTGTTATTTATTTTGTACGCAGATGTTTTTTATTCATTAAATCAAATGTTTTGTACACAAAAAAGTACATACACATAAAAAATACTCCTGAAACATTGGACAGTGTTGAAGAAGGGGATGGACAATGGTGAGTTTTTATTGCAGAATTGCGGGAAAATAATAATAAATTGTATTTGCATGCAAAATTGAATAATATACAGAACAATTATTACTTTATTCTATATTATAAGCCTACTATCTGCAAAAATAAATATGTACCGGTACACGTTGTTATAGATGCACACTGAACTAAAACTACCATCAGCTTCTTTAAAAAAAATAGCAGTAAGCATTACTAGTATTGATTTACAAAGTTTAATTTAGCACTAACTACAGCTTCTTAAAAAAAATAACAAATAGCGTTGCTAGTATTAGTACTTTGAACAGAAAAATACAAAACGTACCCGCAGGGACGTAGCTAGTGTATATGGCGCCCTTGGCGAATTGTACTGGCCGCGCCCCCAAGAGGGTCCAACCCCACAGCCAAAGCCTGAAAATTTGTTTAATTCTAGGTGCAAAATGGTAAGTTTTGCGTGTTTTTAGCAAGTTTGTTTGAAATATCTCATATAACGTTTTTTAGGTAGCACAGCTGCCGATTGCGCGCTCAATATTCGGTCACGACGATTATTTAAGCCTTAAAAAGTCTATTTACTTACGAAAATATAGATATAACTGAAAGCTGTTTCCGGCATCATCTTCAGCGTGATGTACATATAATAGTATGTATAGCTTGAACCGGTACGACAGTGTTTAATAATTTTTGAACTTAATAATAGTAATAATTGTTGGCACTTATACTGTAGTGCACGTCGAGGCCGACCCTTGAGCGCCCGATCTTTAGGTGTATTGTCTATTAAGATAAATAACAACACCAAAATTAATAAAAACTCCATAAGTAATTTAATTTTACATAATATAGTGAATTATGGACAATAGTTTTATATAGAATTCAAATTGTAATTTAATTATATACAGTAAAGGATAGGTTCATGACCGCTTTTGAAGTAGAAATTTATATTCAGGGTTTGTACTTCTTCACATTTTGACTCTTTTAGCTTTCACAGAAGCAAACTCGTCGATGAGGTCATCGAAGCTGAGGCTTGCAGCTGTTTGATGCTCGATCGAAAGAATTGCGAAACTTGTGAGCTGTGACTGGCCAGTTTGTGAACGCAGGTAGCTTTTATCAACTTTAACTTACTGAAGTTGCGTTTAAAACTGGCGACGGTCACTGGCATGGTGAAAAATATCCTCAAGCAAATTTATATGTTCGGATAAGCATCTTGGAGTTGGAAGAAGTAAATAGCTTTTAGCAGATCCAAGTGGGTTGATGATGCTATGTATTTAATAAGTTCGTTTGTTTTAAATTTAAAGATACTGTACTTATTTCCTTCATACATAACAGTTCATAGGTATATCTACATCATGGTACTTTAGGCCGAAGTCTTTGGCACAATTCTCTACTCTGGATATTGGCCAGTTCTTTAAGGATGAACCCTCCAAAAACTGGAAGTCAGTCGATATGGTTTGGTACGCTTTCGACCGATCTGCCATCTCAATAGTTAGCTTGTCAAAAAGGCAAAAGCATTCCCTCTGAAAAGCTTGTTTTGCTGAAAGTAAATAGCTTTCATCGCCTGCTATTTCCGAGTCCAAAGTCTTTTTATCTTGGTGAGTTTGTCTTCCCAGGTGCTTTCAATTCCTATATCGTCACACGTATTCACTGTCTTATTGATAACGCCATCAATTCCATCTTCACTCATTTTCGTTATCTTCTTGCTCAACCCATTCAAGAGGTGGGATCCAGTGTCCAGAGAGATACTTATTGTTGTAGCAACATGTTTGTACAATCAATGGACACTAGTATCGCTGACCACATGTGCAGAAGGCAGACAAACTTGAAGTCAATATGTTTTATTATAACTGATGCTCCAAACACAGTTTCTTTGTTCCAGTCTTTGTGGTTAGAAGTCATGCTCTGTAGAGCAGTGAATAACCCTTTTAGATTTTTTCGACAGAACTAACAGCTTGTCTTTTGGATGACTATCTTGTGTCAGAATTTCCTTTGAGAGTTGTTCGTATGTATGGTTTTAAAAACTCCCACCGAAGTGTGGAGGAACTGAAGAAACAAAACATTTTTGTATAACTCTAAAAAACGTGACCATTGTTGGAGATACTTCGGCTGCATAGACACCTACAAGATTTAAGCTGTGCGCAGCACATGGTACAAACTTTGCTAAATCGTTAGCACGAATGATGTGGGCCTGCACACCATTATAAATGCCAGCCATGTTAGACCCATTGTCGAAACCCTGTCCTCTACAGTCTTTTATTTCCAATCCATCTTCTTTCAGTTTACATAGTATTTCTTGAGAAATTCCCTCGCCAGTTTTGTTATGGCTAACTATAAAATCAACAAAGCTCTCAACAATTTTACACTCCCCATTAGAAATGTCAACGTACCTCAATACCTCACTCATTTGTTCCGAGTGGGAAACGTATGGGGCACAGTCAAAAATAATAGAAAAATTCTTGGATGATTTGACTCTAATCAAGATTTGAGCTCGCACTTTATTTCCTAGAAGATCGATTACCTCATTCTGGATGATGAAAAGTAGCTCGTGGCATTCTTCTTGGATTTGATGTAAGAAATATATTGTTTGAGCAAAGGGTGATAGTGACTTATGAGCTCTAGTGTGCTTAAAAACACGCCACAGTTCTGATCACTGATAGAATCAGACGATCCTCTTAGTGGTAGATTGTTTTTGCCGCAGTACATTGCCACATCAACAGTTACTTTAAGTACCTCGCGCCCTTTTTCCTTCTGAGATTTTTACACATATTTGAAATTCTGCATCCAAACAGGTATTTTTCTTGAGCCTTATCTCAAGCTCTTTCCACTGAACATAATTATTTCTGTGTATTTCAGAATTTCCATGGATTTTGATGTGAGGATTTAAATGTTTCCAATCATTAAATCCTAAACTTGTATCACAAAATGTACCAAGGGACGCAAGGGATTTACATTTTTTCCCAAATAAAATACGAGGGAAACAGAACACAGCATCTTTGGATTTGCTGTACAGCATCCACTGTTTTCTGACTCTTTCTCCGTTCGGAAGCTCTTTGAAAAACCATTTTTGACTTAAATGTCTATCATCATCCGATGTAGGAAAATTAAATCTATCTATGTCTACAGTTTGTGGGCCACGTTCTACGAGCTCAACTCGCACTGCATCAGTGACATTAGGCCACTTGCACGGATCGTCATAAACTATTTCTGCGACTACCGCTTCCTCAATAATATCAAAAGTAAAGTCATCATCATGACCATCATTATAGGCGTTCCCCTCTTCTTTTGTTCTTCTTGCTCGTCATATTTTCTTCTTCATCGTCATCATGACCATAGGTGTTTTTCCCGTCTGTCCGTTCTTCTTGCTCTTCTTCATCGTCATCATGACCATAGGTGTTTTTCCAGTCTGTCCGTTCTTCTTGCTCTTCTGTATTTTCTTTTTCATATTCTTTATGGCCATGGGTGGTTTAGCCACCATCCCAAACTCTGTGCTAGTTTTTTCCCGGCTTCATTTCGTGCTTCTCTTGCTTTTTTGAAAGCGCTACCTGATGGGTTTTTTGGCCCCATTCTAGAACAATATAAATTCAATTCAGTAGGTAACGCGAACTAATCCTCATTCCAAGTTTACATACATCGTTAAATGTTATTAAGAACAATTTATAGGCTAGAGATATTTCCAGAGACAACATACCTTAAAATTAATTATTTACCCCACATTTCTATACCATATTAAAGTTTATACATTTTTGCAACTTTAAAGAAAAAGCCTCCAAATTATAGACTAAAAACTACGTTGATGAAATCTTAGCTTTACCTACGACAATATAAGGAAAGGGTCTCGCTTCCTTGCTCTTTAAAGAAATAATCCCCATCTGACCTCTACCGTTGAAAAAGAGGCGTCACTTCTCTGAAACTTTACTCCTTTTTCGAAATAAAACCCCGCACCCATTAAACTAAACGCATACATACAGTTTATACTGTAACACTTGATTACTCGACTACTGATTACATAATATATTTTTTATAAATTGGAATATGCAATCATAAAAACACAAGGTTTAGTTTAAAACATTTAGCATACTGTGTTTATAATTTGAAAACAGTTGTAATGATATTAACAATTGTGTCATGCATAATTCGTGGTAATTGTTAAATTGAAAGTTAAATAACTAGTAGGCCTAAAAGTTATGCTCCTAGTAAAAATATTAATACAGGGAAACGTAAAGATTTTGTCAGTATTGTGTTGCTAACTAATATCTTAGTACAGTTTTCTATTGTCCAATCATCAGTAAGATTTTAAGCCGCGTTTACACCGGAGTTGCAGACACGTGTTGCAGACATTTGTTGCCGACTTTTAACAAAACAGCTCTTATTTTGTCGGCAACAATACCTGTTGCATACAGATTTGGCGTGTCTGCAACACAATTTTTGTTTTCCACCGAGAGTCGGTAAAGATCAAAGAATTGCAACATAAGTCGGCAACATTTGTCGGCAACAAAAGTTGCAGTGCTATTTCGGTGTTGCAGACATCCCCTCACCGCCCCTCCACTCATCCAGAACCACGCAACGCTACGCTACACACATCACTTGTTTTACCCCGTGTGTCAGTGATTGATCAGTGTTTTGGCAAATAATATGGAGTGGTCAAGAGAGCAAATTATAAACTTAATTGAACAATATAGAGAAAGACCGTATATGTGGAATCAAACCTTGTCCGAGTACAAGGACAAGAACAAAAAGCACAGTGGATGGTGTGAAATTGCTAAGGAACTAGAAATGAATACGGCTGAGGTGCAAAACAAATTCCGAAACATTACTACTCAGTTTTTCAGGGAACTCAAGAAGGAAAAAAGTGGTTCAGGAGCACCTAAAAAACCAAAATGGTTTGCATTTGATCTTTTCACTTTTTTGAGGGACAAGACAACTCCTCGTCATTCTCGTCAATGTTCTCGTGAATCAGTAGAAGCACAGGTACGTCAATTATAAACATGTTTCTACTTTCTCAGTATACAGAAAGAAACATATATATAGTATAGAGAAAGTATAGTGATTTAAAAAAAATCAATGTTGAGATTTTTGTGGAAATATTCGTTTTGGGACCCTGAGTTCAAAAAAGTGATTTTTTTACAAAATGTCTGTCTGTATGTATATAAACAAAGCTAGAGATAAAACTATTCGATCGATTACGAACAAATTTGCACCAAACATATCAATTAGGCCTGTATAGATGAACGAAAAAGAGTTTTGACAAATTTTTAAAAACAAACCCCTTTTGAGCGAAAAACCCCCAAAAAATCAGTTATTATTATTACTAGCTAAACGAGAATTTTGAGAAAGATGCATTTTTTTTAATGTGGTAGGGTACATTAAAAGCTACAAATAAGCCAAATTTTAACAAAATCTTCAGAGCCGTTTTTTTATTTAAAAAATAATAACTGATTTATTTGTGCAAATTTGTTCGAAATCGATTGAATAGTTTTCTCTTTAGCTTTGTATACATGTTTGTGAGAAAGTATGTGCCAGTTTCTAGTACCGTTTATTTATTTAACACAAAATACAGACAATTGACAAAACTAAACTAAATGTAATACAGTATGACATTGTTTCTTAGTTATTATGTTTAGTATTATAATGCAAAATGAAGAGTCTGTATAACTTGGTTCTACATTCCAATGGCTACGTACCAATTTGTTTGTTACTGTGTCCAAAAGAACACTAATTACTAGCAGCAGTCTTGTTGCCAGGGCACTGAACCTTCATCACTTATAAATTATTCTCTAAATTCCTGGCGAATAGCTTTTGCAATACTAGAAGGCTTCTTAGGGACTCTTTTCAAACTTAACATTGTTCCCGAAGGCATTCCAACTACCCTCCACTGACCCGGTTGCAATGTGTTTGTTGCTGTATCTTCAAAATCAAATGTCCCATGTGGAGTGTATGATACACTAGACGACCAACTGTTGCGTAAAAAGTTGTGCAAATGAACACACGTAAGCACAATCTTTTCTGAATTTTCTGGCTCGAGCAGGAGTGGTTTTCTTAAAACTCTGAAAACCACCGACAGGATTCCAAACGCGTTTTCAACCACTCTCCGTGAACGACAATGGCGGTAGTTGTAGACCCGTTCTTTACTCTCTTTGTCGTGAGATCCCGGAAATGGTTTTAACATATATGGTCGTAGCGGGAAAGCGTCATCAACTAACAGTACATAAGGTACAGGCAAATTTCTGCCAGGTAGGCAAGTACTATTGGGCAGGTGTAAGCTTGAGTCTTGTAGCATTTTGTTTAACGAGCAGTGGTCAAACACTCCGCCGTCAGAGATTCTCCCTTGGCATCCCACGGAAACGTAGATGAAACAGTAGTTAGCATCGACAACGGCCAATAAAACTATGCTAAAAAATCCCTTATAGTTGAAGTAGTCACTTCCTGTGTTGATGGGAGCTTGTAACATCACGTGTTTTCCATCCATATAGCCAATGCAGTGGGGGAAATTCCAGTGGTTGTTATATTCATCAGAATGGTGTCTCCACTCTTCTTTCGTTGATGGCAACTGAAAAAAATACAATTTTCATTTTATAGGGTATTTCCATATTCTGTAAAAATTTATTTGTGATTAAACTGTAATCAAAATGGAGTATTTATTTAGGCTGTAGGATATTAGCAATTTTTTAGGTTCAAACGGAAACGTTCTGCAAAACGAAACGACATTCTACTTATACAGTCTTTTCGGTTCCAGGAAATTGAAGAAATAATACGAAATGATGATGATGATGTGGAGGAATACTCGGGCCAGGATATGAACGAAACACCCTCGGTAATGGCTGTAAGTCCTCCTGCAAATCCTACCCCAACATCTTCAAAGCGGCCACGAAAAAGGGCTCATAATCCCATGGCAGAACAAGCTTATACAATAATGAAGAAGTTAGAAGACAAGGTAACTACTAAAGACGAGTTTGATGCATATGGTGTTAATGTTGCTTACCAATTACGAAAATCCACCAATTTACATGATCTGGCAATAGCGAAAAAGAAAATTAATGATGCTTTATTTGATCTGGAAATGGCCACATACAATAGACAACTCAATGTAAGAACACCGTCTCACTCAGTGGATTGTACCACAACTGATTCCAGATCATCTAATTGTACTGAACCCTATGAACAATATTTGACTACCGCCAATCATGAATTATCAGACAACGATGAGGAATCACTTCAAAATTCTGCCTCTATTCTGGCTGGAATGTTAGATAAAACACCAGATTACTATACGCAGTTCTAAAATATGTTTACATTTTAGAAATAATTTGTTTAGGTACATTGTTTTTAATACTTTTATAATGTCTATGTAGTTTAGGACTACACTTATTAATATAATATTATATAATTTTTTACTGTACAACCTATTACTAATGGTAATTATTTTATTTTAATATCTAGAGTAGGCCAAAGCTAAAGTTGGTAAAATATTCTAAATAAAAGCATTTTCAAATATGCTGTTTGCTGTGTGATCATTGACAACTTTCCCAGTTGAAATATTTAACATTTTGTATGAAAATATTGTTCCATTCAGATACTACGTAGGTCTAATACCAATAGAGGTATTACAGGTGCAAGGTACAAATCACAATATATGTAAAAAACAACAGAATACGTAAAAAAAACAGAATACCTCTCAAAGAAGGCCAAAAAAAGGAAAAACCTATGGAGCAGGTAATATTTTTCTTTAATTTTGAATTTTTTTCTAAATAAAAACACACCTTTTTTATAAAAATGTGGTAGTATTTTTGTATATGAGCTAGCACATTTTCCATGCTCTAAAAGTTGCTTTATTTCCTGTAGAAAACAATACAAAAAATATTATATGCTTATTTTGTCTGATGACAAAAGTTATTCATAATTTAAATATTGCGAAAATTACACAAAATACTTAAAATTACTCCCTCAAAAATATAATATTTTTTTTTTATAAACCGCCACAAATCATAAACATTAAAAAAAACTTAAATTCTAAAAAAAAACAAAAAATGTATTGGAGGAGGCGGATCCCCTTAACACACAAATCACTATTAAAACTTTGGTACTTACTTTAACATTATCCTTGAGCAGTTCTATTAGCGCCTCACACACCTCTGACACGAACAATGATATTGTACTTTTTGATATTTTAAATAGGTAACTTAAACTAGTATAGGAATCTCCACTTGCTAAAAAAC